>JAQGBM010000766.1:0-12362 GCA_034698405.1 Symphylella vulgaris | reverse complement strand
CGGGCAAGGTCGGTAGAAATTTTAGGATGAGAAAATTTCTTGGGTGGCGGCTCCTTCGGATGAGAGTTTAAACCGAGATCCCCTTTGCACTCTGCACTGTTTAAAGAATACATGTCTGTAAATCCTGTCCCTGAGGCAAAATTGGCCCAGGAAGGTGGTAAAGGCTCATCCCCTGGCGTCGTGTTTAGCCTTATAGTAGCAGAATTAGGCCGACGTTAAATAAACAAATAATAGAATAGCGCCAGTGGATCAGTGGTTGGGTCCACGACCACGTCTCAAAAAAAGTCCAAATCCGTCTTCAAAGTCTGGCAGGCTACGGGCGGTAAGAATTTGAGGGTTCTGGGTCTTCTGACGGAGTGAAATATTACTAAAAGTGGCGGCTCTTTCGGATTAGAGTTTAAAGACGTCTCCTGTGTAGATCCTTGCTCTCTGTAGCCTACAGGGATATTTCGGTTCAGATCAGGCCCAAACCTAACCAAATTAGGACCTTAATTAGAACCAAAGTTTGGAACTAAAAATTAATCTTAAATTTTGGATTTTTTTTTTTCGTGACGATCGAACTATTTCTGCTAAAAGTTATAACCCAAATGCGGGAGGGGGAGATTTTCCACCACCGTCCTGGGTCAATTATTTTGTTTTGTGGTGAGTATCCAGGCTTTGAAGACGGGTACGGTACGGTATTGTACTTGCAGAGAACAAGCAGAAATGTGATCAATAAACCTTTTAAATCCAGAATTGTATCTAAAATTTAAGAATCGAGGTAATGTTTTTTTTTTCATCCTAAAATTCCTACCGATCTCAAAGTCACCGAGATTCGAACCCACAACCTTGGGGGATAAATCTCTTAGTCTAGACGCGAGTATGTTACCTGAAGATTACCGGCGCCTGGTATAATAATTGGTTTCTATAAAACCATAAGCTGTGCTGCATAAAAATACAGTTTTCATCACCTGCATGCATAAGAACTCTACTTGGAGCTCAGACTAATTTTAAACAATTTGCCTTGGCTCCGTGCTTTTAATTTTAATTTTTCTTGGAATAACTTGAGTGTATCCATATAATATTATTAAAGTTATAATATAATATAATTTTGTAAAAAGGCTGCGAGATGAAAGGGGTCGTTAATAAAGATGCCTGGTCATTCGTAACACCCGGGCGAGGTTAGTGTCCGGCCATTTACCTTTTCTCCTTTTTCTTTTAACATTATATTAATGGTGGTGCTGGTACGTCCATCCAGCATGGTCGCTCACCATCAGATTATAAAGTCCGATAATACAGTATTTATATTATAATAAAAACAGCGTTGCAGCTTTACGAAGCATTAACTCAGGTGAATTAATGATTCCTAGGAGAATGAAAACAAAATTACCAACTTTTTGCTTTTATGATATGAAAAAGGTTCTGATTTTAATCGCAGAGCTCAAATTTGCAATAAAATCTGCGAGGTTTCAAGCGTGCTCCGAATATACTGCGCCGAATTTTTGGGGAACTTAATAAAATTGGATATTGGGCCCTCAGGATTAGATATTAAAGACTGATTCTGTTTAATTCTTTTAGTTTTATTATTAAACAGCTCCAGTGTTATAATTTGCTAACTTTAGGTTAGTCCTCAGACAGGACCACTTTCCTAGACCAATTATGTCTGATGCATTCTGGGTACGATATTTACCCTTGAAGGGGTATTTAACGTGCAGAGAGCAAGGTGATCTACTGTAGCCTAGTACAAAGAAATCTCTTAAAATCTTAATCAGTTTCAAATTCAATTAAGTTTCAGTTTCAATTGTGTTCAATGTTTCCATGTGAGCGGGGGAAGGGTCACTCCTGAGTCCTGATATTAATGGGGATCTTTAATGTGCACTGTGCAGAAAGCAAGGGAAGGTTCTACACAAATGATCCTATTCCTCAGTTTAAATTACTCGCGATAATCCGAAAGAATCGCAACTTTATTAACAATTTCGCTCTGAACAATCCTCAAAATCTTACCAGCCTCAGTCTAGCCTTGAAACCCGCAACTTTGGGTTCAGAGGCAATTAAATACTCAACCTCCTAGCCACTGGCAGCACCCACAATCCATACTAGTTCGCGTCAAAAGAAAAAGACTAGCTCTAACAAAATAAGCACTGACTAAACATCTATGACATGAAAATCATATGTTACGTCAGTCAGCGATAGAAATAAGTTTTTTTTGGCTTTGGAGTTAAAACATTGAAAATCTGGACACCGTCAAATTTACCATCCGTATGTTCTGTTTGAAGCAGGTGTTTTCTTTACGAACGAAAGCATCAAAAAAAGCTAAAACATTTTCACTCATCTGCAACCAGTATATGATCATGATGATGTAAAAAAGACGAGAAAACCAGAGTAAACATATTTATATTTAAGTTACGGAAAGATCATTTTTTTGCTTGTCTCAACCAAGGCCAGGGAACGATAATGGTTTAATCCCATGCACACAATATTATATAAATAACTCCTTATCATTTATTTTTATAGCGATATAAAATAATGAACGTCGAAAAAAGAAAACACATAAAAAACAGCGCAGGCAGTGACATTATTATTATTTCCTAATTTTATCGACAAAACGTACGAGTGACGCATCTAATATTAATGTTACCTCTTAAAATACGAGTTAGTGCGCACTGTTTTTGTGCTTGTTTGTTTTTATTTTATCGGTTTGATTAATTTTTTTAAACCAACGACTTCAGGTCAAAACCCGAAGACTGAGTACTTAAGACTTTAATATTTAGCATATCTCAGATAGGCTAATTATGACAGGGGGAAGTCACCCCTGATATTTAAGGGTTCTTTAATGTATAACTTAATACATTGAGTTCTTCAGGGATCGAGATCTTTAGAACTCGAAGTTGGACCTAAATTTAGGTTTAACTCTTATAATTAATCCGAAATAGTAGCCTAGCTTTAAGAATTATAATTCAACATCATGAAATTCTTACCAGCCTCAGACGGAATTTGAACTGGCAACTTATCCCTTCGGCCCTAGCTTGCTAGGGACGAGGACCAAGGGTGATATTAAAAATTTGCCAGGACCAAGGGTGATATTAAAAATTTGTTCAGAAAGCAAGGGATCTATAAATTATTCACAACACAATAGTGCCACAGTTTAAAATTTAACTTCTCATCCGAAAAATCCGCCATTCAAGAAATTTTCTCAAGATCCTAAAATTCGCAGACTGTCCGATATTATAGGGATTAGTTCTAAGTTAGAACCAGGAACTTTGGGATTTGTAAGAAAGAGTTTACCTCGGCGCCAGCTTTGTACTTAACGAAGTAAAATGACGTCCAATCGACTTTTCTGAAGCAATAAAATGTGGCTGGATATATAAAGTAAACTTAAGTTTATGCGGCCAAATGAAACAGGCTAGATTTTATATATAAAGTAATAAATGATGCAAGAGCATCCTATGTGAGAGACCACATGCTGGATGGCAAGAAGCAGTATGTCGTATACTTTTTATATATATTTTTTTCAATATACACCACGATTAAATAATGTATTGTATAACACGATCGCGAGTAAAGGGATTGAGGGCACGTTTCAAAACCTGCTTTCTTAAAAAAACTCTGCGAAGTCACTCTTCATAATTATTTCGCTTTTATACACTCGACGGTAACATGTAACTTGTAAGGAATCCAACAAAGTATATGAGATAATATTCATAAAAATAAGGAAATAGCCCGGGTCTACAACTGATAGAATGCTACTGTATTTTTTTAAATATTCTGTATCTATCCGACCTCAATTTGGTTAATATTATTACGAATTAAAAAGTATAAATTTCCAAAAATATAAGTACCGGTATCAAGAATATGTAACCTTAGAGTTATTTACATTTTAAATTAGGACCTATTCAAAAATGCAGTGGTTATTGACCTACGTCGGCTCTGTTTTATATTAATTTTTAATATACTGTACTGTACACCACTGAAACTTTAATTTGTTTAAAAAAAAATCAGGTAGGCCTAACGCATATTCATGATAATATGTAGAATCGTAGATGGTTCTAAATCGAAAACTGATTTTTATTCGTTCATAATTAACGCAGAATGAAGGGGTAATGGGGTATTTAAATTCAAAGTTTTATATATCCTTTATTTTCAGATAATGAAGCAAAACACCCATGTCACCAACTAGGTTAATTATAAGGTATTTACCTTGGAAATAAGCTCGTCGTGATTGGCGAGATGAGCCCGACAATGGATACAACTATAGGTTCTGTGGCAGTTGGGCAGGTAGGCCTGGAAAGTCTTGACCATGTTGATCTGCCAGGAGAAGACTGTACTCTGCACTGCATCACATCTGAAAATATACAAGCATATCCGTACTGTTTAATAAGAAAATATTCACGATGAAGATATTCTGAAGACATTGTTAATTAGGTTCAAAAGTTGATTTAAATACCAGGTAGTTCCTTTCCTTAGTATGAAATCAATGAGCGATTTAACAGTTTGCGGATGCTTTGTCTCCAATAACTCGTATCCGAACATTTATCTCGTACCCGAACTATTGGTCTCCGAGCAATACGTCCTCGTACAATTCGTCCCCAAAATTTATACCCAGAAACTCGTCTCCAACAACTTGTACCTGAACAACTCGTAAGAAAATATGTTGGGGACGCATTGTTCGGGAGCGTATTGCTTCAGGAGCCACTTATTCGGACCCGTACGAGATGTTGGGAACGAATTGATCGGGGACGAGATGTTGGAGACAACCGAATACTAGAGTCTACCGGTCGTGTAACCCCGTCGAATTTTCGACAAATCTCGTATACCGGTACTAACTTTAAAATACTAATAACAGACGTCCAACATCATCCTTTAATATACCCTAGCCCTTTGCCCTAGCCTACGTAAACAAACAGGCTAGGCTATATTGAGGATACGAGTATATTCGTAAATTGGATCCAGACGGGAACTAAACATAAATTTATTTCACCTTTCAACAAACAAACATTTTATTTTTTATTACAACTTAGTTCCTTCCTATGTGTTTCGTGTTTACTGTGTTTCAGAGTTCAATAGTGATCGTTTATTATATCCGAATTGGTGATTTATTGACTGCTATAATTTGGAAAAAGGGAATAAATACACATTGGGGAAGGGAACGAATAAAAAAAGTACACAAAACCAGCTGTTCTGACCGTAGTTTTATTGTCGATTATATTACTCAGAAAACTGGAATCGGGTAATATTTCCTCATAGGCGCCTGATGTCTACGGAGTAGCCTAGTGGAAAGGAAATAGCCGTATCACCCGTTAATACGCGGAACAAGGGAAATAGCAAACAGCTGTTAAACTCATTTGGCTCTTTGAATAAAGAAGTTTCAGCCTAAAAACTAAAAGAGCATTTTGTTAATTAATCGTATCTAATGTGATGACTCAAAACTTTTGCTTTTTAAAGTGGAAGCGGTTTATGTATGTACATCTTTAGAACCGATTTTAGCCTATTAATTTTGTAACTATAACCCTGACTCAAGGGTTCTTTAATGTGCGGAGAACAAGGGGATCTACACAAAGAGAGATCTCTGTTACGGAGCATAAACTTTCAACTCTCATCCCAAAAAGCCGAGCTCCAAGGCCTCTAGCATATTAGCCTATTTGTAACTAAGGGGCCTAAGTCTTAACCCTTGGCTCAAGGGTTCTTTAATGTGCAGAGAACAAGGGGATCTACACGTAGAGAGACCTCAGGATGTAAACTTTCAACGCTCATCCGAAAGAGCCAAGCTAATTTCTCTTTAATTAAGAATTTCGCTGTAAATATGATATTTTTACCAGTCCCAGCCTAATAGATTATCGGGTTTAATCTCAATATAAGTTATTGTTTGATTTTTCTCAACGTTGCGGCAAGTGAGAATAATATGAAAGTCATTACCCGGCGATGGAGTGAGATTTGACTTTTATAGGCTACCTTAGTACTTAAAATATGATCAGGGGGATACCAGTTGAGTCGTTGACATAGCGGTTCTTTAATAGTTCATACTTCAGAAAGCAAGGGATCTACATTAGAACTTCCCACAAGTGACCTCGATCTTAAACTCTCATCCGAAAGAGTAGCTCTAAGTCTTTGTATAATAAACGAATTTCACTACACCCAGATATAAATTCTTAGACAAGCAAGCAACAGGCTATGTACAAAACAAGAGGAAAACAAAACAGCTGTTCTACTATTAACCTAAAAGCGTATTTTTTAATCATTGCACTGTTATCTACGCCATTTATTTTTAGTAAATATACAAATATTTGTACAAATTTTAAGCTGTAGACACAGATCAGTAGTTCAATTTCAAAATCATTGAGCAATATCTAATTTAATATCAACTGCGTACATTTTTAACTCACGTAGGCTATTATTTTTATTTTAAAAAAATATATATAACTTAATACTTTTCCAAGCGATGCTATGATTTGTTACGTTATACTGCACTGATGTTATGGGCTCCAGATATACGTAGAAGGTCATTTTTTTCTCATACCGTAATTTTAAATTATAAGAAAACAGTATCATAAAGAACCATTGTAATATTATATATCCTAGTTTTCACGTTTAAAGAAAATCCATAAAATGATGTAAAAATGGCCTCATAATAACTACGTTACGACCGTACGGGCTATGCCAGGACTCGTAATTTTAGACTGAGAGCTTGTGCAGTACTCGTATTATGTAGCACTATTATAATTTCTCAAAGCCTAATACGTATAATTTTTTATAATAATAAATTTGTTACGGTACAGTGCATTTTTTTTCTGCAAAGAATAAATGTTTAAAAAAATAAACTTAAAACATTTAATTTAGATTCCACACCACAGAATGGTGGTTAGGATAGCTATGATGGTAGCCTACAGAATGTTGGGAGAGTTTATTTTATAAGGTTATAACCCGACGACGGGGTGAGACTTGAATTTTACCCCAGGGACCGGATAGGATTTCTAATTTAAAACTAGGCTGCCTACCCTAAAATCTCGACTAGAGTCCATTAGTCCGCGGACTAGGCCTATACAAGCTTTTTTCGATCTAGCTAAAACCGCGGTCTATATGACACGACTATACTAAAAGTGCGGACTATACACGAGGGCAGACTATAGTCGAGGTTTTAGGTTATATAAGGGTTCTTTAATGCTGAAGATGCAAGCCTGCAAGGGGGATCATACACAAGACCTCGGTTTAAACTTTCATCCGAAGGAGCCGCCACTTTAGTCTATAATAAGAATTTCACTCATCCTGAAATTCTTACCAGCCCCAGCCGGGGTTTGAACTGCGGACCTTCCGGATTCAGAGGCAAGCGCGATAACCACTGAACTACTGCGATTTCCCACAGCATTAGGATATGAAAATTTAGTACAAGTCTACTAAGCTTACTTGAAATGTTACTCTCATCCTAAGATGTTATAAACATGGTGTTACTTTGCATCGAAGTACTTTAAATAATATCATGCATGAAATCTTAGGTCACGTTTCCTTTCAGAGGCCCCGTCCGTTTAACTTGAGATACTATTTAACGAAAGGTCAAATTGAAATGACCTAACCATAATACATTTTGATAAATGAAACTTTGCAGAGTTGGTAGGAGGTGCCTAAAACCAATAAATAATAAGATTTTTCTCTATGTCCGTAATTATTTTATGCAGTTATATCATTTAGTCCGTAATCATCCAACCTACACTGATATAAAAATACCAGTTATCCATTAGTCATATTATAACATTAATTTCAGAGTCATTATTAACATAGCCAGGTAATTAATCCTCTACGCCTAGCTTGCCTAACAAATTTGAAACAACGCAGGATGCAGACGCTCCCAGGCTTGGATTAAAATTATTAAGGATTTAGGTTCGGGAGATAATTCGTAGGCTAGGCTATAGTATCATGCAAGTCTGAACTGCGTGTTTTTATCGTAGTTTTTGTACTGTACGGTACCGACCGTAAATGCCAGTAAATATTGATGATGTTTTTATATTGAGCTAGTGTAAAGTGTAAACGGTAGCCTAATATGTCTAGCCTACGATTTGCGGAACACTCGTACCCAACAATTCGTACCCAAACAATTATTGATCCCCCAAAGATTTGGTACCCGGACAATTCCCCAAAATTTAGTAGTCCAGCCTTGAGTCCAGCAACTCATCCCAAACATGCACACCTGAACAAATAGTACGAAATGTTGGGGACGGATTATCCGGGGACCAATTTTACGGGTACGAGTAGTTGGGAACGAATTGACAGGGACGAGTTGTTGATTGTTGGGAACGAATAGTCCGCAAATCCTAGCCTATAGATACGTTAGTACTCCGAAGTCTGAACTACAGGTACTAAGTTCTAAAGACAACTGTACTTTACCAGCTGTGTATTAAAAATTGAGAACTGCCTGTGAATGCACTAAAACCTTATTTTAAGAATTACTGTCAAGCGACAAGCCTATAGTATCCAACTACAGTAAGCTTAATCATTCATAAGAATTAAATATTCACGTCTAACTGTGACTGTAGGATATTGAGCTTAAGAGTGCTTGACAACTACAGAGTACAGACTTACGACAGTTTTATTCAAATGTGAATGAATTCTCTGAACGTCAAAAACAGTACGTACGTACGAGCTTAGACATAACAACTCCTTAATTAGCACATGAAAGCTATTACATAATTGGATGCATAACAGAATTATTTAAGTTTTAACATCTTACTGTCCAACTTATAAGGTCCGTATTAATTTAACACAGGGCATTATACTGATGAAAAGTTGTTTACTTCGTTAGATGACGGTCTTACAATCATGCCAATAACTTGGGCTTATAGGCTAAGCTAAGATTTGAATAAATTGTAAGACAAGTCAACCAACCCTTTTCTATTGTTTGGTCAAGGGAATTATCCTAATTAAGCAAACTCTATCTAATAATCATAAACAGGGATTTGGATTACTTTACAAACAGGCTAATTGCAGGCAGCCTAGCTAATTCGATTTGTGATTTACGTTGCTAATTACGGTAACTAAACCTATCAGTTGAGACTTGAGCTAAACAGGCTAATGACAACTCTGTTCCCTTGATAATAAACTTAAGTCACAGTAAAATAACTGTCATGTTACTATCATAATATAATACTAAACATTTATAAAGGATTATTAGAACTGCGCATTCGATTAGGCTGGCGCGTTTAGTACGTTTTTCGATATTACGAACTCTTCGAAAGCTAGTTGCGAATTCGATTTAAGACTGTTGCTAACCGGGATCAATCCAAACATACTGCCTATATTCTTACATGATCATTCTTTAAGTACGTATTAATTCATATTAAACGTAAATCTTATTAAAAAACACGACAAAAAGGAAGTAAGTTGTAATCTTTTACACCAAAACACGACAAATGTTACGATTTACGAGAATGCAAAATGACATTGTTCGAAATCGTAAATGCGTTTTTACGAGATTTCTCGAAAAACGGACAAACTTCGGTTCAAATTACGAAGTCAAGCTTAGGTATTAACAAATAATACTAAAATAAACCATAAAATGACTAAAATATACGTGATTTTAAGCATTTTTTCTTCGTTTACAAGTTAAGACGAATAAAAAAATGGTGTTCACAACATTTTCACAACAAAAGATGATTTTTTTGCTACATCGCAAAACGAAATGCAAAATTCGCCTTACCTCAAACACCTCAGGACACTCGCCTTTCCTTATGCATAAATAATCGCTACGAATTACACCTTTTCAATTGACTAATTTCGGTAAATATTCCCTAAAATATTGACAATATTATTTTCTACCTCATTGTATTGTTCACGATAAGATTCTCGACAACACGATAAACAGCTGAAACGAGAGCTGTGCGCAGGAATAAGCAACACCTTACCACATAACGCGGACCACTTTACCTTATTCTCTGAGAGATGCACGATATTATCATTGATTTCACGGGATGCACAAAATTTTATGTTTATGTTTTTGTTGAAATAAAAATAAGAATTTATTGCTTTTACTACCTAATCATGGGCGTAGTTAGGGAAGAGTAGGACATAATAATTATGCCTCCTTGGGTGTATCAATGACCTCTCAATTTTTTTTTCTCTTTTACAAAACATCACTTTCGCAGCTTTCGGGCGTTATTTGGACCCCTCTTTGCCCCTGGCGCTGGACCTTTGGTCCCTCTGAGTTGGGACCTATACCCCCTAAAGTAGGGAGTAGTAGAAACAATTTACAACACTTCGGCTGACTATTATTATGGCTCACGCAAAAGTTTTTATCAGGGCATATTAGTTGTCAGGGCATAATACATCTACTCCAAAATTGTATTTCCAGGAATACATTAACCTGGGTGCGCCTCTCTATAATATGCAAAATTCTGCAGAAAACCGCCTATAACGGATTTTAGTAAGAAATTCGTGGGGGGCTATAATATTATAATATCACTTCAAGTTCATACTCCATACATATTGCGATTATATTGGGTTGGGGGGGGGGGGGTGGGGTTAAAAATTAGAAAAAAAATATGTATTAGAAAATACGTTACAAACATGATTTCAACCATGGTTATCGTAGAATAAATTATCACTGATAGAGTTATAATAGCATTTCTGCTGATAGAGATTTCAACAAGTTTACCCAAGTTTTTACTTTAAAGTGCTAGGGACATTTACAACTGCTATATAATACCATTGAATTATTCATATTTACTTACGTTATGACATTACACAAGTTAAATAACGGTAAATTATTTTTAGAAAAAAGTAGAAATTCAGTAGGGAGCAAATTCATATATGGGGGAAAATGCCACAATCTATGGTTCACGTGTAATGGGGAGAAAATGCGCATGACTATTATACCTGAACCATGATAGTCATTGGCGCACTTTTCGGTTTTTCCCCATATATGAATTTGCTCCCTACTGAATTTCTACTTTTTTAAATAAAAATTTAACCGTTATCGACCGAGATTTAACTTGTAATGTTAATAACGTAAGTAAATATGAATAATTCAATGGTTTATTGTAGTTGTAACTTGTAAATGTCCCCAGCACTTTAAGATTTACTGCAAAATACGTTTAAATACCGTAATCAATTTATTATTATTTATAAATAATTGTTAAAAAATAATAATTAATAACTCTTTAACTCCTGCAAAGATATCGAATACGGTATTTTGCAGTCACTAGATAAAGTAACTTATAATAGTTCTTGCAACAACATTCAAAGATAATAAATTCGGTAATTTTTAAGGTGATTGCTAGTTTGCTACAGAGCGTCCGAGATAAAAATTCGAGTTCAGTGAATCAGTGGTTTAGCGCGCTGCCTCTGAATCCGGAAGGTCCACGGTTCAGGGCAGATAAGAATAAGGCTAGGGCAGATAAGAATTTTCGGGTGAGTGAAATTATTCTTGAAGTGGCGGTTCCTTCTAATGAGAGTTTAATAAACCTAGGTCTTGTGTAGATCCCCTTTACACTCTGTATAAGTTATTAAAGGACCCTTATACAGGTCATACAGGTGTGTAAATCCTGTCCCTGAAGCAAAATTCAATCTCATTCGGTCGTCGCGGGTTATGACCTTAGTTGTCGCTTACCGCGACGATAAAAAATCAAATCAACAAACAAACAAACAATAGGCAAAATAACAACAATAAACAATTATGTTTTTAATTAAACAATATTAACTCTTCATAATTTATGATTATGACGAATACCGGTACTGACAAATTATTATGCTAATTTTGTCGCTAAAGGTCTTAGAAACACCCACATACTTAGCACGGAAGCACCCAGCATAAATTAGGCCATAAGGTTAACTTGTTTAATTAAATTAAGCAACAGTGTTCATAGTACAAGGTTGGTAATTTTACCTATCCTATGGTAAAGTCCTTTAAAGTGGCACGCAAATCATGGCGTGTCAAATATTTTTGGCATATTGATTTTTACGAACTCACTCTTTCACTGCCAGCGCCAGTTGTCCGGAAGTTGCCCATGAATCCAAGAATTTCTGGATAAGCGAAATTCTTTAATTAAAGCGGCTCCTCTTTAGGATGAGAGTTTAACGTGGTCTATTTGTGTAGAATGTAGATCCCCTTGCTCTGTGCACTTTAACGAACCCATATTATGTCAGGAGTCCGAGTGACGGTCTGGATATTATGCATAGACGTATGCCGCTTTTTTTCATATTCTCATATCATATTCTGGGTCTCTCAAGGAGGTTTGAGATTGAATGGAGATGGGGTGACGCAATACTGATGAAGCCAGCCGCGGCCATGTTGGTTAGCACAAAAATCCTATACTTTAACATTGACGGCCATGTTGTTAAGTACAAACATCCTATATATAAAAACTGGCTTCATTGCTATCAACGCTGGTGTGACGTCACAC
>JAQGBM010000765.1:0-12363 GCA_034698405.1 Symphylella vulgaris | reverse complement strand
ATTTAATTTTTATATACTTAGTTTATGAGGCGAGTTCAGTATTTTTATGAAGTGTGTTCGTTCGGTGTAGAGGCCTGTTATATTGAAGTCAGTTTTAATTTGATTTGACATTTTGTACTTGCTGTACAAAATTTACATTAATGAAAATTAATATTCGTAATTTATATTATGACACTCCCCATACTTTTTGCTCCTTTGTGCTTAGCTCGACTATAATTTATTCTAAGTTAAGTTGGTCAATTATGTTCATATGATAATTAAGACATAATTTGTCAAATGTTATTCATTTTTGTAAGGCATTGAGATTTGATTACAAATTAATGAACAAGTATATTTTTTCAAGAGCCGTTAGCTTTCTTCCCCAATCTCCATAATAGGGTTGCCTACACAAAAGCTTTCATGTAGGCTATTTGTATTATTTTGCATAAATTATACTGCAAAATTATGCACCCTTTACTTTAAAAGTTAATGGATTGGGCGACCATTATACTGAGCTAACCCAATAGAGTATTCATTGATAAATTCAAATAACGTATTCAAAAACCCTCCAAAAAGCACTAGCCTATTACTTTATAGCGTTTTATAAATTATTAATCATATGCTAAAACAAACATGGATGCATATCAATGATGTATAAATATGGATTTTTTGTAGTCTCAATGTCTCACGTAACATATGACTCATTTTTAAGCCTGAAATGCGATAATACTGTTTAAATATAATCAGTGAACCATTTGATTATAGCAAGCTCTACGTTTAGATTTTGTTTCTGTTCTCCTTTTTTAAATTTGTGAGCAGGTGTTCAAAAGATGAGGGTGTATGTGTTTTTTATAAACGTGTATCTACAACAATGACGATAAAAAACAGTGCCGATAACAGAATACAGCGTAATAGATTTTATAGTTAAAACCGTCAACAATAAACTTATCAAATTTTTATTTTTTCTAATTTCAGATTAGGATTTTTTTCCCGTTGGAAAAAAAACAGAGCTAGGGTGTGATCGTTACGTGGATCGTTATACAGGTAAATAATTAACTTTGGAAAATAAATGATATCATATCTGCCTATAATAACACGAATTAATACTCCTAGTTGAGTTATTAATATTGCCTATAAATTGCGTCAATAATGGAGGTCATTTACGTAGGATAGGCTATTATTGTTCTCAAAATAGATAAAAATAGCCGGGGTAACTTAATATTCCTATATAGAGTTCTCAAAGTTCAAGCTATAGAGACCCAAAATTTCTGGTATTTTTAACGCTATGGGCATTATTTATCCACACAATTTTAAAAATTGAAAAGATGCATGGGTGTCGGTTAAAAATACAAAATTAGGTCCCAAATTGAGACCTTAAAAGTTCAAACCAGAGACCCAATTTTCGTATTTTTGATATGTACCGTATTTATCGACAGAAAAATTAATTAAAAAATTAATTAATTAAATTAATTAATAAATGTCGATAATATCGATACATTGAGGGACCTTCCATTTGCAACCCAGCACTAACCCTTATGGATATAGAATCTTGGCTTGTGTGACAACTTGTATAGCCTATCAATAGGGGAAGGCGGTTCTCTAAAAAATGAACATAGTGACATAATGACATTTGAATTTTTTCCATTGAAACATTTTTTTAAACTTTTGCCAATTGGTTGAATATAAATTAACTTAGGAATTCAAAAAGCAACCAATTGGCAAAACTTAAAAAAAAGGTTTTAACAAAATTCTGATGGCAGTTCATTTTTTAGAGAAGGGTTCCTCCCCCTACTGTCACATAAATCATAAGTTGTAATATTTCAGTTTTAACTTAATTTGTCAAATGGGGAAATGTCACCGCCGAGATAACGGCACTGGGGTAAACTGCGACAACCCAAAACCAGAACAGCTTGTTACACCCCTTTTCCTGTAGGCTATAATATGTTTTAAAAATGAAAAATAGAAATCTTTTGACAAGAAATGAAGTCAATGTTTCGAAAATAAAGAATATTCCAAATGAAGGGTGAAGACAATCTGTTAAAGCTATATTTACTGTTAACTAGTGTACGGGTATTGTAAAATTAAAGGTATGGTATTATGTAGAAAATCTGTTAAAGCTACCGTGACTGTATTTTACTAAAAATTCCATAGTAAAATTAAAGGTATGGTAACATGTAATTCATAGGTATTAAACCTAACACTTAGGCTATACCTAGCTCTAACACTAGGCAAATTGAAATGCTGATTGCTAGGATTTTGTAACAATGAGCCAATCATCGTTACATTGTGTCTAGGTGTTAAGTTTTTATGATTTCATGAATTCCACCCATAGCAGAAGCACCCGCATAGTCATTCACATAATGGTTTTAAACTCGGATAGGCCTAGATGTTTTTAGACCAAATTTTTTACATTTAAAATCAGGTAGGCTGTCATTGATGGCACCCATATTTAATTTCAGAAATTGTAATGAACAATGAACATGGCGGCTGATATACTTTTCACATTTCTAGGTGTTAGGATTTAAAAAATATGGCGATCGGGTGGCCAATAAATTAACAAATTTGTTTGTTTTAGTAGAGCTGCCTATATAAGAATTTTTTTACCATATTGTATTAGTTCTTTTTATTTTCCTTTTCGCCCCCAAATAAGTTAAGCTATAGCAGTAATTAGAGAGTGAGCTCAGTAACTGTGAATAAGAGAGGACGAAGGAAAAAAAGGAAAACGGGTGCTGTTTTGTGTAAAAAGAGGGAGTGAGGGTGGTACGTAGTGGATATTCCATTTTCATTGCGCGCGTAGCTTATATAGGGTCGTTGTCGAGTATATGTGTGTTTATTTTGCGTTTGAAGAGGACGAAAAAAAAAACGTGTCAGTCAAGAATGCGTTTTCTGAATCACTGGAGAAAGGCGCATATACAGTAACCGGCCACCACTTCATTCGCAGTACATGTTTGTCTACAGGGTGTAGGTAATTTCTGACTTAATGATTAAGCTTAGTACTATAAGCTTTAGGCTGAAAGGTAGTCTGCGAGTAGGCCTACAAAGTAAAAGTAATAAAGTAGGCTACGGTACCGCAGCTTATCGCTCAAATTTGAAAGACACCCGAAAAAAATTGCACAAGCTTTTTCAATGTAAATCATTTCTAAAAGCAGGAGCTTGTGCTTTTTCAAACATATTTTACAAAAAAGCACGTGCTTTTTCAACGAAATGCTTGATATTAATATGCGCGTGCTCTTTCAAACAATACTTTTACAAGAAGCGCGTGCTTTTTCAACCATATTTTACAAAAAGAGTGTGCTTTTTCAGCGAAATCATTGTTATTAAACTGCACCTGCTTTTGAACTAACCTGTATTATATACAAAGGTAATCATTTTATTAAAAACAAGGTTTCATTTTATTAAAAAAAATCACCTTGTTCAATTAATCCTTTCTGAAAAGCACTAATCCATTTGAAAAAGCACTTACTATTTACTGAATTTTTGTTAAAAGCCTGTGCTTTTATGTGATATCTCAGATTTCAGCGATAACATACGGCAGTTTAGATCCTCGCTCCTTAAAAATCGCTTATTATTAATTATGTTCGAATAAAGCAATCCAAAGATCAGTCCTATTTATTTTATTAACTTATTCATACCCTATTTTTAGGGACCCAATCTTTAGATTTTAGATATATACAAAATTAGAATGTCCTCGTTTAAAAGGGTACATAGGACAAACTAATAAGGCAATGTGTATGTATGAGTTAATTTTTTATTATTATTAAATCCGGATTGATCATTCTATAGTACGATATCGCATTGACACCCTGTGTAACTATACTGCCAGAAAAGTGCGGGTGCTCGTCTCGACACCCCAAGAGTGGCAATCTTCAAACACACAAGCTCCTATAGAATGAGACAATCTGAGCTTTCTGCGTGGCTAGGCAGGGCATCTTGCCAAACACAAAGTGAGCAAAAGGAGAAGAGTGTGTCTTCGTCAATTACAAACCACACCAAAAGATTGAAACGGGCGCTTCTTGCTACCCAAGTCTTTCTTTTTTTCGTCTTTTTTTTCGTATATATTCCAACTCTTTCATTTAGTCGACTTGTTAATGGACTTGCAGCCGCGGTCCCACTGAGAGATGTATAAACATAGTAAAAAAAAAGTCTTAAGGTATAAAGCTAGTATTTTTTGTATGTTTGTTTTTACCTTTATCTACTATCTTCTCATGTGTGTGGGACGAAAGGGAAGTGGGAGAGAGGGCGCTGTATTTCTCTGAGAAATAGATGATCTTCGAATAAATAAGGCATATATATATTTAAGGATTTAGGATTTAAGAGGATTAATGATTTAGGAGGATTTATGATTTAAGAGGATTAAGAATTTAGGAGGATTTAAGAGTATGTCATATTTTTTATTTAGAAATTATCTTATCCCTAATTTAGGACTATGAATTTTAAAAATCTTTTAATATTAATAGTATCTAAAAATAAACTTAGGTCTATTAGTAATATAAATGAAGTTAATTCGAAAGTTAAAAAAAAAAATTAGTGGAAATAGTGGCGTAATTAGACTTATTTGGAGTCTCCACAAAACATATTTTTGAATTTTATTTTATATTTAATGTTTATAGGCCTATTTTTTTCATAGCCCTGAAGGTATTGTTCATTAAAATAATACTTAACCTTCAATTAGTTAAGTTACCGTATAAGTAATTAGGTTAGGTATGTCATTTTAGAAATGATTTTTTTTTTCTGGAGGGGAAAAACTATATTCTCAACTAAATTAACTTAACCTTCAAGATAAAGTAATTAGGTTAGGTTTGTCGTTTTCTAAATGATTTTTTTTTGGATGGGATAATAATATTAATATTTTCCATCATTTAGCCTACATTAAAAATAAAAATATTATACAGCCTAATTATAAATTTATTTAATTTTTGTAGGCTACGGATTTTTAAATTTAATAATTCGTACCGGTAGGTATTTCTTTAACCCAGAAATTTGATATAGATTTTATAAATTTCCGAACATTAACAGGAATTTAATTTTAATTATAAAAATAGTAGGCTAATGTTCACACCTAATGACCTTTAAACCGTAAACCTTGAAAATCTTGAAAAATGTTAGGGTTAAGTTGAGTGATACGTCATTAATTTAATTTTTTGAATTGAATTAAGGACATTTTATTTTAATAAGTTTGATTATTAATTTATTAATAAATTTTGATTCTTAATATTAGTCGATTTTTTCGAAGATCAGTTCTATTCACACAGAGAGAATACTTTACTAATATATCTGTATTTCTTTAATAAAATTTAAAAAACCCGTGTTTCACGAAATAAAAATAGTAATTAGTCTAAATTTTTTACGTATATAAAAGCAGCGAGTAGCAGTGACTTTTTTACTCCATATCTTAAAAAAAATAATGGCCATAATTTATTATTTTTTTAATAAAAAATTTTTAATGAAAAAAAAAAATGTGACCGAGATTTTGTATTTTTGTATTATTTTGTATTTGTATTTTTTAATATAAACATCACAATTTTACCAAATTCACAATAAATAATGATTAGAAAAAGGGAATGGTTTTACACGATAATGTCTAACTTTTAATATATAGCAAATATTATACATAATATCTTATTAAAATCTAAATTTAAACTACTAAAATACAATTGATTAGGTTTTTTCTTTTTTCTTCTTTATAAATAGATTAAATAATGAATATTTTGATTTTTTACTCTTTTTATTTAAAAAAAAAGATTTTGATTTGTTTGCCATTTTATTTTGATTATTTTTTATTTATTTTATTTTAAAATTATTAAATTATTTTTTTTATCCCTGAATATTTGTTTTGATTTTATTTTTTTAATTAATTTGGAAAGAGAACAAGTGAAAAAAAAAAGTTCAAATGTTTCTTCCAAATTAATTATTTTGATTTTACCTCATTTTTCAACAACAAAAAATGATCTAGAAAAAAGATTTTAAGGATTTAATATTTTAAAAGCCATCCTTAATTTCTTTTCTCTATTAACACTTCACTTTTTAAATTAATTTTTCATTTACTGACCTTTTACGTTAATTCTATCTTCGTCGAGTTGATGAACTTTTACTCTCGTCTCCTTAATTTTCCATTATTTTGAAAGTAACGCAATTACTTCATTTCATCACCATTCAGTTAATTCATTAGATTTACAGAATCATTTAACATCCACATCCAAATAATCCAATAAATATTCATCATTGTTTCTTGTAGTTTTTTTTTATAAAAAAAGCCCTGAGTAGTATGAATTTTTTTTAATACACCATTTAGTATAACAACACACTTAGATATTATTTTTTTAAATAAGTTTTCTATCTTATTTTATCTTCACTTACTTAAATTAATTCATTTTTTCTTCAAGTAAACTTAAAAAATTAAAAACAGCTTTTTTGAGGACATTCTTTTCGACTCAATAAGTGCTAAAAATATTGTGAGAACACATCCAAAAATTACTTTTTTAACCCGCCAGATGCATCTAATAATTACTTATTATTTTAATTATTTTTTAATAAAAAGATAAGTGTTCCAAAAAAAATGTAATAATGTATTTTAGGAACTATATCTGAGCGAATTATATCTTGTTAGCACCTTAAATTATTTACTTGAAAGGTTAGTGTAAATAAAAATGGTGAGATCCATGCTTTTAACAAACTTTTTTAATATCTGCGTGCCATGTTTTGATTTTGCTCTTTTAATTATTAATTTCTGACAAACAGATTTAATAAGAAACGTTTAACTAGTACATATTAATTATTATGTATATAATATAATAATATATATAATATGTATATAAGAAATACTAAGTTTTATATCTATACATTTTGATATTGTTTGCTCATTTTTGATTTTCGTGCTATTTATTTATTTTTGCTATAACTTATTTTAAATATCGAGGTAACAAAACTGTTTGTTAAGGTTAAGTCGCGGGGTAAAAAGCTTATATTTTGTGTGATTTCTGCGACATTTTATTTACTAATAATTATTATTATTATACATTTCGACTTCGTGCAGATCGACAAAAAAGATGTCTTGAAATCCGTTTCTTTCCTTCGAAAGATAAAGATTTTGGTTGTTAATTTACTTTAAAAAATATTAATATTGACTAGTAAGTACGTAAATCTTTGTCGATTAGCACGACACCTTTCGTGCGGGCGTGTTACTAAACTAGGCTGGGGTTAAAGTGAAAGCGACCGTAACGGTCTTTTTGATTTTTTGACTGACCGGTAGGTAGACTAGCGACGGCACAAAGGTACCCTTGCTGTTGTTGGTTGCGGCTCCTGGGGACCCCAAGCTCCGGTTCTCAGGGACCGTTTCTGGTTGCACCATGACGAATGGCTGCATAATGAAGGTGCCCTGTGATGGAGGTGCTTGCGGCATGGCGTACGTCATAGGCAGTTGCGGTTGCTGCTGCTGATTGGTCGACTGCTGCTTGTTGTGCTGCTGGAGGCCTGGAGGTAGTTCTAGATGATGTTGTAACGTCATTAACTGTTCCAGCGTTGGTATGCTTTCGGGTGGCGGCGGTGGCAGCTGAGGTGGCGTGTGTATGGCTGAGGTGTGTTGGTTGATATGTAGCTTGAAGAGGTTAAGGTGGCGAGTCGAAAATACGCAGCGGCGGCACTTGAAAACCCTGCCATTTCCGCGTCCTCCTAACGACAGCGGCTTATTCTTGACGACGCTGTGGTTTTCGAGGATGTGAGAGAGACATTCTTCTCGAGACTTGAATTTAACATTGCAGCGGCTGCATCGATACTTTTTGACTCGATGTCGCGACGATCTGGGTTGTTGGTTTTGATTGGTTGAGGATGCCGGGGTTTCTTCGCTTTCCCTCGAAGGTTGCTGCGGAATGGAGCGGACCGATTCGAGCGGCGGCGGCGAATGGTGGTGAAGAACGTGTTTAATCCCGTCCCTCTTCATCTCCTGACCATCGAAGCCACGCAGAAGGATGTTGGCGGCTCTGTGGCTCAACATGTGCCTCTGTAGCGAATGGTTGTAGCGATAGGCCCGGTGACAGATACGACAAACGAACCTCTTTTCTCCTTCGCTCGTCAGTCCAGTGTGGCGCTTTTCGTGGGCGTAGAGGTTGGAGAGCCACCGAGTAGCGTAAGGGCAGTAGGAACAGTGGTAGATGCGAGTACCCTGACTACTAGGTGGTTTGCGAGGAGGTGAAGAGTTTGTTTGTTGGGAAGAAAGTGATTGCTGTGGTGGTCCGCCGTGAATAGGCGTCATTCTGTGGTTGTTGTTTTCGCTCGAAGAAGAAGAAGGAGGGGGAGGGGGAGCGGAATGCCCGTGTGGAGAATGACCATGAGGAGTTTGAGGAGACTGTGGAATAGGTGTGGTTGGCGTTTTTGGAACCATTTGCTGTAACTTGTTCTCCATTTCTTGACTCTCTCTGGATCCAACTTCTCCTCCTCTGGGGGATCCAAGTTCCGGTCTCTGGTGATGTGGAGACTGATGCGCTTGTTGTGGTCCTTGTTGGGGAAGTGGAGGCAATGGTGGGGGTGGATGGTGGGGCAGGCCCGATTTGGAAAGCGAGAGATCCATGAGGGGAAAGTCTTGAATATTTGCGTGGTGGTCCTTGACCATGTGACTGTGTAAGAGAGTCAGACTGGGGAATGATTTGTTACACATGAAACAATTTGTGATGCCCAGGAGCATTTCGGGAATGTCTAGTATGGGGTCTCTCATGGCTTCGGGGTGGTCGTTTATCATGTGCGTTTTGAGCCACTTGATGCTCTTGAATCGACGATCACATAGAGGACAGACCTCCGTGTAGTGACTAAAGTATCTGTTGTTTGACTCTGTCACTTCGCCTGCCTGAAGATTGTCCGGTACTCCTCCTGGACCCGGAACGCCGACCTGAGAAAGATTTAATGAAGATGATGAGGTAGAGTGAGGAGCGCTCATCGACTCCCTTTCTTTTCCTGGAGGCGGTTCTTCGTAGATGCCGTGAGTGTTCTGTTTGTGCACCTTGAGGAAGTACTTGCTGCACAGTTCCTTTTGGCATATATCGCAAACTACGCCTCCGATGGTGCCCCCGTTTGCTGCTACCTGTTCCTCTATGTTAATGCCATGCATCTTCATCATGTGAGTCTTCATAAAGTATTTGTTGCAGAGTTCCTTGTTGCAAATGTCACAGTAGTTACGGGCTAAAACGGGCTTATCACCGCACGGTAACAAAGACGAAGATTGGGACACGGGCGGTAAGGAAAGATCCAGCCTACCCATACCGTCTGAGAAACTGAGGGACGACATGGAAGGAGGTGCCTGAGACGTGGGAGGTAGCTTTGGTGGCGGAGGTAGAATACCCTGAAGGTCCGGAGGTCCGGGACTTGCCATGTCCGACATAATCCCGTGCATGTTCTTTCTGTGAACCCGAAGAAAGTACTTGCTGCAAAACTCCTTTTGACACATTTCGCAGAAGGCCTCGGGTTCGGTTCCGAGCTTCTTGTTCGGATCCGAAGAGGCAGCCAACAACTTCTGCTGGATTGCGGCAGCAAAGTCTGCTCCGCTGCTCCCGCTTCCGATGGGACTCATGGCCTGGCGCATGCGGAATTCGAGCTCTTCGTTGTGTAAGATGCCGTGATCGTTGAGCATGTGCGCTCTAAGGAAATACTTATTTTCGAGTTCTTTGAAGCATAGACTGCACGTGATAGAATCGTCTCGCGATGGGGCGCTAAGTCCCTGGATCATGGACTGAAGCTTGCGCAGGTCTTCGCTCGTGTGCTTCAAATCTGATTCAGGGTCGTGTTTTTCGTCGACGGGGGGCGATTTAAGGGGCGATTTCGTCACCTTTTCGTCGTCATCCGTCGGGGTAATGTTGTGGAAGTAATACTTGTGCATCTTCATGAGATATGGACTAGAAAAGGGGCGACTACAGATCTCGCACGAGAGATCGCCACCACCGGATTGGTGGTGGGGCTGACTAGAATTATCACTCAAGTTATCACTGAAATTGTCTAGGGCCAAATGACTGTGATCGGCCACTTCTCCTTCCTCCAATTCCTTGCCCCCTTTTCCCATTACCAAACTGAGAGGGGCGGTCTGAACGAACGAAGAGGATGATGATGAGGACTTGGTCCCTGAAAAGTCGGGAATGGACATGCCGTGCTTGCTAATCTTGTGAGTGCGAAGAAAGTACTTGTTGCAAAATTCTTTACAACATATTTGGCAAAACGAATCCGTGTTTACGACTCCGAGTTCCCGAAGCTGTTCTTTGGTGTAAATGCGGTCCTTACTGTCCGTCGACGAATCGCTCCCGTAGTTCAGGACGGGAGAAGAGGAACGGATCTTTTCAGTTCGGGGAGAAGGGCGGGGTGAGAGAGAAGGAGATCGCGGACTGTCCGATCGAGATGTCGGTTTGTTCGTTAAATCTCTCGCAGCTCCGTCTTGGACTTGGTTATTATTATTACTCGGTTGCGAGTGTGTACTTCCGCCACTAGAAGAACGAGGAGAACCGCTTCTAGGCGGCGGCGGTGATTCGCCGCCGCTCATAGACGCATCCATGTCGAATATGCCGTGTACCTTCTGTTTATGTTTCCTGTAAAAGTACTTGTTGCAAAATTCTTTTTGACACATGGAACAAAAGGATTCGTTGCCGTTTTGTCCTCCCAGGGGCATTCTTACCGTCTCTCCAGGAGATATCGACGGTTGGGGCGTTGTGGGACCTCCTATTACGCTTCCCATCTTTGGGGGAGATGGAAAGAATGGGTTGTTGAAAGGAGGTGTCGGGAAACAGTCGGCCGAATAGATGCCGTGCTTATTTGCCTTGTGTGTCTTTAGAAAATACTTGTTGCAAAACTCTTTGTTACAGAGTTCACAGTACGCTTCCGGATTAAATATCCTGATCGGAGGACCGGTGCTACTTGTTGGCGGAGGCCCTTGGTGCCCTTGTGCCAAAAGGGGGAGGAAGAAGGCTGGGGGAGGTCCGTAGGGAGTGATATGCATCATATTTGGCACGTCTTTGTTCTCCTGAGAAGCTAGGTGCATCGCCATCAAACTATTTAGTCTTTCGTCCTTCCAACTTTGAGGTAATAGCCCAGGCTCGTTCGAACTCTCGGACGTCCCTCCCCTAGGAGATTTAGGGGGCGTCTTTGTGGTCCCATTGTTGTGCTCTTCTTCGAGATGTAAGACCATCTCGTTTTCGTGTTCGAAAAAGATGGAACACTGAGGACACCTGTATCCTCCAGAGGACGAGGACGTCCCGCTTCCATTGAGCCGCATCTCGAACTCTCCTTCTTCGTGGTCCGAACCTGGCTCTTTGGTCGCATCTATGGTCGCCGAAAATCTGACGGGCTTGCTCTGTTTTCGTCGTTTCTTCGACGCTCTTTCCGCCGCCGCTCCATTTTCCGCCGCCGTCGCAGCATCATCGCGTCTCTGTTTTAGCGACGCCGAATCGAGTCGGGAAAATAGGGATGCCGACGTTTCGTCGTCGTCGCCGCCGGAACCGTTAAAATGATCGTCGTCGTGGTTGCTAGGCGACAACATGCCGCCGCCGCACGTAGTGATTCCGTTAACCAACGTCGTCGAAGCCATTTTTTTGCCACCGCCGCCGCTGCGTTGGTCACTGCCAGCTGCAGGTGCAGGACGACACGCCACCGCCGCCGGGCAAGCAGCAGCTCGCTATGTTGACGCCGGTCCTTTGATGTTCCAGAATTTTAACGAGTTTGCCACCGCGTAACTCCAACGGACTGATTGTACAAATTTTCTGCAAAAGAAAAAAAGTTTCCAAAATAAATCTCAAACACTTCTCTATCTCTACGATAGTGATTAAAAGAAATTCCTGAGGAAAATTTGTTTTGAAGCGTTAGCCATCTTTAGTACCGTATGATACAAGACCATGATTATATTACTAACATGATTCCAATCAAAGATTAGTACAAATTATTGTTATAGATGGCGCGGCAATAAGTTTTTCTTCACCAAAATATATTTAGGTCTCCCAGGATCCGACTTGTATAATATCTCGAACGATAAATTAAAAGACAGCGTAAAGTTTAAAAATAAATCAAAACAGAATGCAATGTTTACATTAATATTGATTATGAGAAATTTTTAAGAATGTTTAAATTTTAAATGTGTAACCTGTATGTATTTATTTATTTCTTATCCCAAGTGTTTTTTAAACTTATTTATTTATTTATTTTTTATCTTGGCAACCCCCCTCTCTTTCTTGGGTTTATACTTTCCCCCTTTTATTACCGGGGTTTATCAACCCTGACTCTCCGTGTTGTTGGTCCCGCTTCCACTAGGGGGAGTTGTTTTTTAATTTTTTACCCTTTTATATATACTGTTGTTGTAAATTTCTATCACTTTGTATTGTATAAGCGCCAGAAGATGATGAGTTCTTGCCTCATCGAAACTAG
>JAQGBM010000764.1:0-12364 GCA_034698405.1 Symphylella vulgaris | reverse complement strand
TTTTTAGACTTTGAAATAAACATGGCGGCTCCCGTAAGCAGAAAACGCGGATATTTTGCTTTTTCTTTCGTAATATTTTGAAAATTGTTTGAACAGATCCTTATCCCGGACTGAATTCTCGAAACCACATCGAAGAAACAATAAATTTAAAACTTGACCCGATAATTTACTGAAAATTATGGCCAGTTGCAGCGTTAAGAGTTGTAACACGAGGAGTAATTCTACATTTCCAGAACGAAGAAATCCTTTATATGCCTTTCCGGTAGATGACCCAGAATTCAGGAAGGTATGTTAATTAGAAATTTTTGGTATTTTAATTATACATATACATACCTTTAATCAATACGTAGGAACACAAACATCGCTACAATGGAATAATAAATATTGAAATTGCACGCTCATATCGTTCGTAGGCTACTTCGTTCCTGGCACCGGCAGTAGCGTCGTTGGTATAATAATAATAATAATAAATTTATTTATTTCTTTGGTATATTACATACATTGAAATTTACAATTGGATGAGGAGGTTAGGTGCCTACATTTCCTTAATTATTTCACTAAAGTCATTTATTTTATACAGTGGATGTTGGATCAAAAATGTTTTTAGTTTATGTTGGAAGATTTTGGTGGGGACGTTGTGTCTTTTACCCCTGGGGATCATGGTATAGAACTGGGGGCCCCAGAATTCTGCAGTATGGTAGTACCTAGTGGTGGGACCGTGGCTTTCTGTGCGGGTCTCCTCTTCCACGGGTGTCATGCTCGTGGTATTTAGAGTTCGGGGCAAGTTCACTTCTCTCCAACCGGCTGTGGATCCAACAGCAAACTGAGTAGATAATTAAGGCCGGCAGGGTCATGATCCCATGTTTGATAAAGAGGGGCCCGCAATGAGTGTCTGGGGGGGCACCCTCTATAACCCTCAAGGCTCTCTTTTGTAGCCTGAAGATGCGGTCTACGTGAGTTTTGGCAGTGAGACTCCAGGTGAGTATCCCGTACCTGAGGTGGGACTGGATAAGAGCGTAGTAGACTGTCCTCAGGTCTAGGTGTGCTACGGATTCTTTCCTGAGTACCCGGAGAGCATACTTAGGTCCCTGCGGTTGTTTTCCTAGCAACATGGTCAATGTGCTTGTTCCACATTGTGTTTGTTCCGGTCATGTGCACCCCTAGGTATTTAACGGTGGTGGTTTTATTGTTGTTGAAGGTGGTGACTTCGGTTTTCTGGTCGTTCAGTTTCAGAGGAATTAGGTTGCACCATTCCTCCATTTCGCAGTACGCTTGGCGGACATCCCGCTGTATATCCCTGTCGTCTGGAATTAGCAGGAAGACGTCGTCCGCGTATAGGGTGACATTGTAGATGGATTGTGGATGGATCGTGAGCAATCGCAGAGCTACTTTTAAGCTGATAGCCTATAGCTGCCTAGCTAGTGCGCTCATTTTAAAAACCCAAAAAAGCTATCTAAATTTTAGGATAAAAAATTTGTGTATTGAAAATGTACTTAATCAAATGAGATAAAAATTCATACAGTAGATTATTTATAAAAACAATAATATATGAGTATTAATTATCATTCTGACGTAAGTTTTGCTCGTCACAAAATGTATCTTCCAAACCAAAATCCACATTCTTCATTTCGTCCTTAATTGCTTGTGCGCAATCGCGAACTGAATTATGCGACCGTACAGTATCCGCAAGGTTTCCCACTCCTATGGATTTAAAAATAAGGATTCGTAATTTATAAAGTAACATTTAGGTAATTATAAGATCACTCCTATAAAGTAGGTTACCCAACTATATAATACTGAAAAATAAGTTTTCAGAATTCAAATAATTATTTGTAATAAAACAAATTACAATAAAAATATAATTTTAATTACTTGGGTGAGACAAAAGTTGAAAATAATTTATGCAATTTGTCGAACCCTGCATAAGGAACCATAATTATGGCTTATGCATAAGTTATACTGTATACTAATTTTTTCAGTCCATTTCAAAGGAAATCAAGTCGTACCACATAGTCTTGATAAATTCGAAGGTGTTTATTCTTCTTTTGCTTCGCCGATTTCCATCATCAGTTGGCCTAATAGGACGGCAATGCTTCCTTACGTTTTCGTTCCAGTGCAACACTGCCAAGTTCTGACGTATTCGGTAAGACACCTCTCTGTAATGGATGCGCTTATCCAAATATTTCAGGACAGCATTATTGAAGGATTCCACGTAGAAGGTGTCGGTGGCATTGGCATAATCTTGGGCGTGAGTGTAGATCACGTTCTTCTCTATGACGTCTTTCAAGATGCGAATAGCGTTGGGATCCGAAACGATTGTCCATTCCGGAGCATACCAATGAGACTGACATCGTGACTCCGGAAGATAGTTCCCGTGCTGGTTTTGTAGATGTTTCAACATGTCGTCCAATGATTTTCGTAGCATTTTCGCGTCTCCTTTTGCATCAGCCATTGCCCAGTACGCATAATTTTTTATGATGTCAATCTTATCGGAGAGCTCGAGGTGCCAAGTTTCGCCAATTTTCTTTTTGGGACCTTGACCAGATTTTCTAACAAGTTTAGACAAATTGGAAGCCGCATGCCATCTGTCGTTGCAGTTGATAGTTTCTGTTTGAATAAACTTGTTAATTAATGTAGGCGTTCCTGTCATGGGCGTGTCTGTTGACAGTAATTTCGGCCGCCTGAAATTTTTCGTAAATTCTCCTCGTTCCAGCAATTTCGTGGCACTGCGCAGCTAATATTTGCTCTCGGCTGACATGCTGAATGGCCACTACTTTATGAGTTTTTTTCCCGGAGAGCAACATATCATCGACTTTACATGGAAACAGCATTGTTCTCCGCTCCTCCAGAACTCGACCTGCCGTATTAAATGACCTTTCTGACATTGGAAACACATTGTAAATTCAGTCTTTACACCATCAACTAGGACTAATTTAAATTTGGTCCACACATCTGATTTCGTCGACTTATTTTCTTAATAAATTACTCTTTCAGAGTTTTTAGAAATTAATTTTTGGACTCTGTCTTTTTCCATCTTACATACAATCTATCTGCAAAGTGCAAACTAGTACTTGTGTGCTAGTAAAAAGTTTTGGACTTAATTGTTACTTCCGAGTTCCCATCCCAGCGTTCCCACTTGTTCACAACCCCACTTTTCCTAAGTTATGGAGATTAATTAAGATCATGTTATACTAGTCTGCTCTGGTCAACCAAAGGGGGAATATACTTCAGTACAATAGTTAATTGTTTTCATTCTTTCTATTAACCGAAAATATCCTCCCCAGCCCATATTCCTATTGAAACAGAAAATATGTGGTCACTAAAATGGATTTTCCTCTTTCTAATTTTTACATAAAACCCAAAGTAATAGATATAATATAGAAAGTTGATAAAACCTACTCCCGCTCCCGACCTAAATCGTAAAAAAAAACTCGCACTCCCGCCCGCTCCCGCCCACGATTCCCGCGGGATTCCCGCTCCCGTGCAGGCCTCTACAGTACAGCCTTCTCAATGGCAGCCATTGCCTTAACTACATTGCACAGTCGATCCTCATTTTTAGCTGAATGTCCCAGGACCGACTGAAGTAACATTTGTAAGTGTTCTTATACTTACGAAATGATTTGGCTTGATTGGTATACGTTTGAGGGTTGGGGGGATATGGTCTATTATACTTTTAAGGGTTTTCATTTGAGTTCTGGGGGTAAATACTGGGATTGGAAAAGGTCCAGTTTTTGTAGGTGTGGTGTTAGATCCACATCAACCTCCTTCAATAGTATTTTAAAGGGGGACGAAGGCGGAGTGTCCAACAATAGCTCATCCTCCGAGGCTTCAAAATTGGAGTTTGGCCCCTCAATTTCTATGTCAGAGTCTGAATATGAGATATAATATGGTAAGACAGCAATCTCGTTCGTGGGCTCCCATTGCATTATCAACTTTGAGCTTCATAAAAGCAAACACTTCATCCAGAATTCCAGAGTTGAACTTTAGGTTTTCCATTTTCCTTCTCAGAGTTCTTTGCGCAGGAAGATGCTGGTTTTGCTTGAGCAAAAGATTGTATCCAAAAGCCTGTCTTACCACAAGAAAATTAAGCTGAATGGCCTTCCTAACAGTGTCCTTTCCCCACATGAACCCTCTAGTACTTTTTTCTACCAATAGCGTCCAGTTGATTGCCATTGAAAATGGCATTCATCTTTTTTCTCTTGAATTCTTCGCTGTCTTTCAATTTCGTTAGTCTTTTCCTAAGGTTCGTATTATCTAAAGTTAGTTTATGGCACTTCAGTTTAAACCTCATTAACCTATTTTTGAGGTTAAGTTCAGCTATTGAGTGAGACTGGGCGGGTACTGTTGAACTAGATGAAGGATCTGTTGTGACGATTGACTGTCGGATGTTGTGGACTGGAATACAATTGAACTGGTTGTGGCATTTCCTGTGGACATCACTGGCACACGTTCTGAAAACAAAAATTATGATGGAACCTATGCTAAGCACAATATAATTAATTATCCAGGGCATGTCCAAAATATATATTTAGGCAATGCCTTTTTGTGGGTGTGGTGTTAGATCCACATCAACCTCCTTCAATAGTAAGTTATTTTAAAGGGGGACGAAGGCAGAGTGTCCAACAACAGCTCATCCTCCGAGGCTTCAAAATTGGAGTTTGGCTCCTCAATTTCTATGTCAGAGTCTGAAGATGAGAATTTTGCGGAACTAGGCGGGATCTACAGTAGATGCTGCTGGTCTGTGCAGGTTGTTTTGTTCCAGTTTATGATGAGATTAGCTTTATCACAATCATACTTAGCATAAGTTTTTGCAACTTATTTTTGAAGTAACTGATTAGTAAAATGCCAACGTAAACTTACATGAATGGGGAAAATTAACGCATAATAACCCACTCACGGCAAGAAGGGTATAAACCTTAATTATACAACAAACAAATAAATATTCTGCTGAAAATCTTAACTTCCGTTGTTCCGAAACCATTTGTGTTTGGCCGAATCAGACATTTTTAATCAACTATTATCCAATGTAATTTATATAAATAGTAGATAACTTTTTAAATTCACAGTTGTTTTACCACGTTTTTCACTGCTGAGGAGAGCGAGAGAAGAAAAGATGACTGATGACTACCGGGGTGGCCCATAATTATAGGCTACATAGCTTCTCCACTCAAAACTGTTTACACATTTTCTTCCTCAAATGATTCTTCATTTTCCGAATCCGTCTTATTAGCGTTATTTTCTGTAACTTCGTTAACTATTTCAGCGTCACTTAGGGTTTGAGTGATCACTAATTTAGCATCAGAAAGCATAGAAATCCTTACAAGACATCATAGACAATCTGTGAATGTCAATATTTTTCCTGATGATGCCCTAGCGATGTCTTGTACCAGTCCAATTGTCCCGAAACTCCGCATCCACTGGATATGGTAACGTGACGCCTTCAGGACGTCCTAATGACATCTGATGGAACCGCGTCCTTCTGCATGTTCTTACATGGTTCTAAGAAAACTTCCTGAGATTGGCATACCACAATTCATAAGTGACCTTTTAGTGGATACTGGATAGAACGCATGTGGAGAGGACACATGTGGCGAAAAGAATTAAGACCCCCAAAGCAAGATTATCCAAATTAACCTTGTCTGGAGTATGTGGGTAGTCCCTATGCATGTAGGGCTTGTAGAGCTACGTTTACGAAGTGTAAAGATTTGGTTACCCATGCAAAAATGGCCCATTCTTTTGGTTGCAGTCTATGCAAAACGGGTTTGCTAATCCAATTTTGCTAGATAGTTTTTCAAAATATGTCATATGTCATAGGATAAAAAATAATACCCTCTCGCTGTCTAACGCGTGCGTTATCTGGGGTTGAGGCGGACCAGCAGAAAGAAAACTAAACAACTTATCATTAGTTGGATGGTTGTCAGTTACTATTCTAACGACAGTAATATTTGAGTTCTGTTGGATATTCGAAAGGGGCGTTATTGTTGTATTAGTTGTCGATCCAGCTGCAAGGTCATCATGTTGTACTAGTATCCTCTGGTTTCTCAAATTCGTGCAAATTCAAATTCATTTATTTCTCTACGGTATACCAAGATACATGGAGAATGGAAATGTAAAAAAATATAAATAAAATGATGAAATAATCAGCTAAAAATAGGTTTTTTTATTACAAAACGAATGCATAATTATGCATTCGTTTTGTAATAAAAAAACCTATTTTTAGCTGATTATTTCATCATTTTATTTATATTTTTTTACATTTCCATTCTCCATGTATCTTGGTATACCGTAGAGAAATAAATGAATTTGAATTTGCACGAATTTGAGAAACCAGAGGATACTAGTACAACATGATGACCTTGCAGCTGGATCGACAACTAATACAACAATAACGCCCCTTTCGAATATCCAACAGAACTCAAATATTACTGTCGTTAGAATAGTAACTGACAACCATCCAACTAATGATAAGTTGTTTAGTTTTCTTTCTGCTGGTCCGCCTCAACCCCAGATAACGCACGCGTTAGACAGCGAGAGGGTATTATTTTTTATCCTATGACATATGACATATTTTGAAAAACTATCTAGCAAAATTGGATTAGCAAACCCGTTTTGCATAGACTGCAACCAAAAGAATGGGCCATTTTTGCATGGGTAACCAAATCTTTACACTTCGTAAACGTAGCTCTACAAGCCCTACATGCATAGGGACTACCCACATACTCCAGACAAGGTTAATTTGGATAATCTTGCTTTGGGGGTCTTAATTCTTTTCGCCACATGTGTCCTCTCCACATGCGTTCTATCCAGTATCCACTAAAAGGTCACTTATGAATTGTGGTATGCCAATCTCAGGAAGTTTTCTTAGAACCATGTAAGAACATGCAGAAGGACGCGGTTCCATCAGATGTCATTAGGACGTCCTGAAGGCGTCACGTTACCATATCCAGTGGATGCGGAGTTTCGGGACAATTGGACTGGTACAAGACATCGCTAGGGCATCATCAGGAAAAATATTGACATTCACAGATTGTCTATGATGTCTTGTAAGGATTTCTATGCTTTCTGATGCTAAATTAGTGATCACTCAAACCCTAAGTGACGCTGAAATAGTTAACGAAGTTACAGAAAATAACGCTAATAAGACGGATTCGGAAAATGAAGAATCATTTGAGGAAGAAAATGTGTAAACAGTTTTGAGTGGAGAAGCTATGTAGCCTATAATTATGGGCCACCCCGGTAGTCATCAGTCATCTTTTCTTCTCTCGCTCTCCTCAGCAGTGAAAAACGTGGTAAAACAACTGTGAATTTAAAAAGTTATCTACTATTTATATAAATTACATTGGATAATAGTTGATTAAAAATGTCTGATTCGGCCAAACACAAATGGTTTCGGAACAACGGAAGTTAAGATTTTCAGCAGAATATTTATTTGTTTGTTGTATAATTAAGGTTTATACCCTTCTTGCCGTGAGTGGGTTATTATGCGTTAATTTTCCCCATTCATGTAAGTTTACGTTGGCATTTTACTAATCAGTTACTTCAAAAATAAGTTGCAAAAACTTATGCTAAGTATGATTGTGATAAAGCTAATCTCATCATAAACTGGAACAAAACAACCTGCACAGACCAGCAGCATCTACTGTAGATCCCGCCTAGTTCCGCAAAATTCTCATCTTCAGACTCTGACATAGAAATTGAGGAGCCAAACTCCAATTTTGAAGCCTCGGAGGATGAGCTGTTGTTGGACACTCTGCCTTCGTCCCCCTTTAAAATAACTTACTATTGAAGGAGGTTGATGTGGATCTAACACCACACCCACAAAAAGGCATTGCCTAAATATATATTTTGGACATGCCCTGGATAATTAATTATATTGTGCTTAGCATAGGTTCCATCATAATTTTTGTTTTCAGAACGTGTGCCAGTGATGTCCACAGGAAATGCCACAACCAGTTCAATTGTATTCCAGTCCACAACATCCGACAGTCAATCGTCACAACAGATCCTTCATCTAGTTCAACAGTACCCGCCCAGTCTCACTCAATAGCTGAACTTAACCTCAAAAATAGGTTAATGAGGTTTAAACTGAAGTGCCATAAACTAACTTTAGATAATACGAACCTTAGGAAAAGACTAACGAAATTGAAAGACAGCGAAGAATTCAAGAGAAAAAAGATGAATGCCATTTTCAATGGCAATCAACTGGACGCTATTGGTAGAAAAAAGTACTAGAGGGTTCATGTGGGGAAAGGACACTGTTAGGAAGGCCATTCAGCTTAATTTTCTTGTGGTAAGACAGGCTTTTGGATACAATCTTTTGCTCAAGCAAAACCAGCATCTTCCTGCGCAAAGAACTCTGAGAAGGAAAATGGAAAACCTAAAGTTCAACTCTGGAATTCTGGATGAAGTGTTTGCTTTTATGAAGCTCAAAGTTGATAATGCAATGGGAGCCCACGAACGAGATTGCTGTCTTACCATATTATATCTCATATTCAGACTCTGACATAGAAATTGAGGGGCCAAACTCCAATTTTGAAGCCTCGGAGGATGAGCTATTGTTGGACACTCCGCCTTCGTCCCCCTTTAAAATACTATTGAAGGAGGTTGATGTGGATCTAACACCACACCTACAAAAACTGGACCTTTTCCAATCCCAGTATTTACCCCCAGAACTCAAATGAAAACCCTTAAAAGTATAATAGACCATATCCCCCCAACCCTCAAACGTATACCAATCAAGCCAAATCATTTCGTAAGTATAAGAACACTTACAAATGTTACTTCAGTCGGTCCTGGGACATTCAGCTAAAAATGAGGATCGACTGTGCAATGTAGTTAAGGCAATGGCTGCCATTGAGAAGGCTGTACTGTAGAGGCCTGCACGGGAGCGGGAATCCCGCGGGAATCGTGGGCGGGAGCGGGCGGGAGTGCGAGTTTTTTTTTACGATTTAGGTCGGGAGCGGGAGTAGGTTTTATCAACTTTCTATATTATATCTATTACTTTGGGTTTTATGTAAAAATTAGAAAGAGGAAAATCCATTTTAGTGACCACATATTTTCTGTTTCAATAGGAATATGGGCTGGGGAGGATATTTTCGGTTAATAGAAAGAATGAAAACAATTAACTATTGTACTGAAGTATATTCCCCCTTTGGTTGACCAGAGCAGACTAGTATAACATGATCTTAATTAATCTCCATAACTTAGGAAAAGTGGGGTTGTGAACAAGTGGGAACGCTGGGATGGGAACTCGGAAGTAACAATTAAGTCCAAAACTTTTTACTAGCACACAAGTACTAGTTTGCACTTTGCAGATAGATTGTATGTAAGATGGAAAAAGACAGAGTCCAAAAATTAATTTCTAAAAACTCTGAAAGAGTAATTTATTAAGAAAATAAGTCGACGAAATCAGATGTGTGGACCAAATTTAAATTAGTCCTAGTTGATGGTGTAAAGACTGAATTTACAATGTGTTTCCAATGTCAGAAAGGTCATTTAATACGGCAGGTCGAGTTCTGGAGGAGCGGAGAACAATGCTGTTTCCATGTAAAGTCGATGATATGTTGCTCTCCGGGAAAAAAACTCATAAAGTAGTGGCCATTCAGCATGTCAGCCGAGAGCAAATATTAGCTGCGCAGTGCCACGAAATTGCTGGAACGAGGAGAATTTACGAAAAATTTCAGGCGGCCGAAATTACTGTCAACAGACACGCCCATGACAGGAACGCCTACATTAATTAACAAGTTTATTCAAACAGAAACTATCAACTGCAACGACAGATGGCATGCGGCTTCCAATTTGTCTAAACTTGTTAGAAAATCTGGTCAAGGTCCCAAAAAGAAAATTGGCGAAACTTGGCACCTCGAGCTCTCCGATAAGATTGACATCATAAAAAATTATGCGTACTGGGCAATGGCTGATGCAAAAGGAGACGCGAAAATGCTACGAAAATCATTGGACGACATGTTGAAACATCTACAAAACCAGCACGGGAACTATCTTCCGGAGTCACGATGTCAGTCTCATTGGTATGCTCCGGAATGGACAATCGTTTCGGATCCCAACGCTATTCGCATCTTGAAAGACGTCATAGAGAAGAACGTGATCTACACTCACGCCCAAGATTATGCCAATGCCACCGACACCTTCTACGTGGAATCCTTCAATAATGCTGTCCTGAAATATTTGGATAAGCGCATCCATTACAGAGAGGTGTCTTACCGAATACGTCAGAACTTGGCAGTGTTGCACTGGAACGAAAACGTAAGGAAGCATTGCCGTCCTATTAGGCCAACTGATGATGGAAATCGGCGAAGCAAAAGAAGAATAAACACCTTCGAATTTATCAAGACTATGTGGTACGACTTGATTTCCTTTGAAATGGACTGAAAAAATTAGTATACAGTATAACTTATGCATAAGCCATAATTATGGTTCCTTATGCAGGGTTCGACAAATTGCATAAATTATTTTCAACTTTTGTCTCACCCAAGTAATTAAAATTATATTTTTATTGTAATTTGTTTTATTACAAATAATTATTTGAATTCTGAAAACTTATTTTTCAGTATTATATAGTTGGGTAACCTACTTTATAGGAGTGATCTTATAATTACCTAAATGTTACTTTATAAATTACGAATCCTTATTTTTAAATCCATAGGAGTGGGAAACCTTGCGGATACTGTACGGTCGCATAATTCAGTTCGCGATTGCGCACAAGCAATTAAGGACGAAATGAAGAATGTGGATTTTGGTTTGGAAGATACATTTTGTGACGAGCAAAACTTACGTCAGAATGATAATTAATACTCATATATTATTGTTTTTATAAATAATCTACTGTATGAATTTTTATCTCATTTGATTAAGTACATTTTCAATACACAAATTTTTTATCCTAAAATTTAGATAGCTTTTTTGGGTTTTTAAAATGAGCGCACTAGCTAGGCAGCTATAGGCTATCAGCTTAAAAGTAGCTCTGCGATTGCTCACGATCCATCCACAATCCATCTACAATGTCACCCTATACGCGGACGACGTCTTCCTGCTAATTCCAGACGACAGGGATATACAGCGGGATGTCCGCCAAGCGTACTGCGAAATGGAGGAATGGTGCAACCTAATTCCTCTGAAACTGAACGACCAGAAAACCGAAGTCACCACCTTCAACAACAATAAAACCACCACCGTTAAATACCTAGGGGTGCACATGACCGGAACAAACACAATGTGGAACAAGCACATTGACCATGTTGCTAGGAAAACAACCGCAGGGACCTAAGTATGCTCTCCGGGTACTCAGGAAAGAATCCGTAGCACACCTAGACCTGAGGACAGTCTACTACGCTCTTATCCAGTCCCACCTCAGGTACGGGATACTCACCTGGAGTCTCACTGCCAAAACTCACGTAGACCGCATCTTCAGGCTACAAAAGAGAGCCTTGAGGGTTATAGAGGGTGCCCCCCCAGACACTCATTGCGGGCCCCTCTTTATCAAACATGGGATCATGACCCTGCCGGCCTTAATTATCTACTCAGTTTGCTGTTGGATCCACAGCCGGTTGGAGAGAAGTGAACTTGCCCCGAACTCTAAATACCACGAGCATGACACCCGTGGAAGAGGAGACCCGCACAGAAAGCCACGGTCCCACCACTAGGTACTACCATACTGCAGAATTCTGGGGCCCCCAGTTCTATACCATGATCCCCAGGGGTAAAAGACACAACGTCCCCACCAAAATCTTCCAACATAAACTAAAAACATTTTTGATCCAACATCCACTGTATAAAATAAATGACTTTAGTGAAATAATTAAGGAAATGTAGGCACCTAACCTCCTCATCCAATTGTAAATTTCAATGTATGTAATATACCAAAGAAATAAATAAATTTATTATTATTATTATTATACCAACGACGCTACTGCCGGTGCCAGGAACGAAGTAGCCTACGAACGATATGAGCGTGCAATTTCAATATTTATTATTCCATTGTAGCGATGTTTGTGTTCCTACGTATTGATTAAAGGTATGTATATGTATAATTAAAATACCAAAAATTTCTAATTAACATACCTTCCTGAATTCTGGGTCATCTACCGGAAAGGCATATAAAGGATTTCTTCGTTCTGGAAATGTAGAATTACTCCTCGTGTTACAACTCTTAACGCTGCAACTGGCCATAATTTTCAGTAAATTATCGGGTCAAGTTTTAAATTTATTGTTTCTTCGATGTGGTTTCGAGAATTCAGTCCGGGATAAGGATCTGTTCAAACAATTTTCAAAATATTACGAAAGAAAAAGCAAAATATCCGCGTTTTCTGCTTACGGGAGCCGCCATGTTTATTTCAAAGTCTAAAAA
>JAQGBM010000763.1:0-12374 GCA_034698405.1 Symphylella vulgaris | reverse complement strand
AAAATGAGGGCGTAATCTTTAAATACGATTCAAACCGTATATTAAAGATTACGCCCTCATTTTTCTCCGATTTTATTCCGGTTTGTTTTGAAATGACGGCAAATCAAATTTCTGTTGTCAGACCCTTACTTCGTACTTTTTCGAAATTTTGCGTCATTTTCAAATTATTCGAAAAAATGTGTTTTGGGCCGAAAACTTGAGATGTAACCCCTTAATGGTTTCGAAGCTCGTTCTTTTTGGAGAAGAGCAAGTAAGTCAAGCATTGCACAAATTGGAGAACAAATTTTCATCGGTTTATGCTTTGCATCCGCATAAAGTCACCAAACCACCGAGCTAGCCTGCAGGGCAGTCATACATATCCACATTAGTTTTTCCTTATTCAAAAATTCTCTAAACTAATGGTACCAAAAGTAGGACCCAAGTTAAACATAACTAACTTATGAATGTCTAGTCAAGATTCTAAAATTTTATAAATTTTTCGAGACCAAATTTTAGATAATTAGCTAACATGGTGGCGCCGAATTTTATTCAGTAGAAAGGAAAAGAACCCCTTAGGAGGGCTTATTGTCTATTTGCCACGGACCATAATATTTGGATACCACTTAGCTTATTTCGTATAAAGTTAGGTTTTTTTTTTTCAAAAATTTATTTATTAAAATTGTGAAATGTAAAAAGTAATGTAAATAAAAATTAATAAGTAGCTTATTTTTCTAAATAAATTTAACTTGTTTTTAATAAAATGTTCGTTTTATTTTTTTTTAACTTCGCCATGAGCGACAACCAATACAAGGTCATAATCCGATCACGGAGTATTAAAATTGAATTTGCCATATGGCCGTACCCGTATACCGGTATAGGGGACCAATACGTATAGGCATAAGTCTAAGGATATAGACTTATGGTATTGTATTGGTGGTTGATGGCTTACCGGTAATGCGAAAGGGGAAACATTCTGGGGAGGGGGGAAGGGAATCCACACTTTGCCACAACACCACAAATTATGGGAGGACAGTATTGCCCATCACCCAACCGACCCCGCTCCTACGAGACTATAATCATCGTTGTGTTCAATAATTATGCAGAATAGAGGTGTCTCAAGTTGAGTAGGCAAGAATTCAATTTATGAGGGGATATTACTCAGATTTTTTTTTTTTTGGGGGGGGGGGGGTAAATATACGGTATAATTTTCCCCCAAGTATGGGGGCTGCAGCAACCCTCAATCATGTTTTTTTTTTTTTTTTCGAGGAAAAATATAATTGATGGTCAGACGTTATAGCCATGCTCTATAACGTCTATTTCGTACGAATTGTCCGGGGACCAATAGTTCGGGTAGTAGAAGTGTTCGGATAAGATTATCATAAGAATCGTTCAACTTCGGGGTTCGGGCAGAGTTGTTGGGGACGAGTCGTCCGCAAATCGAAATTTTCTAATTACCAGCCTTATCACGCCTTATCAATCATAGTTTTGAATTGCCGCCCTGCAAACTACGAAGTAAAACGCTATTACCGCGTACTTTACAAAAAGGTTTTATACAACGATGCTACGAGAAGATTCCTTATTTCAAGGTGCGAAAAGTAAGCGGGTAATTCAAATATATAATATTATTCCCCACCTGATTCTATTAGGCCCACTTAGGCCCCTGTACGAGTATTTTGGAGACAGTAAAAATTTTCTGGGACTTTGAGGGAGGATGTCATTGTCAACTATTAGGAAATGGTTGAGGAAAATGTTTTTTTTTTTTTTTTTCATGGCAAATATTAATTTTTTTAACATTTCGGAGGGAGTTTAACCTTGGGTTTAACCCCCACTGAATACTGTGATTTTATAGATTCTTGTGTGATTTTATAGATTCTTTCTAAATAACTGAGAATTTTAGCTGATGGAAATTTTTATATGTGATCAATAAAAGTTCCCAGAATTCACATTCTATTGAAAGTGTTCGATGAAATTTATTTCCATTTTTTAAAGAAAAATACTCAACCGAATTTTATAATATTTTTTTATTTGAAATAAAATTGTTTTAAATTTTCATTTTTTAAGCCCGCTCCCAACGGAGTAAAATTTGGTGGAGCGGGCTTGTATGTTTTCGGTTTGTGCGTCTGTGTGTGTCACACGGGATCTCGAAAACGGTCTTACATATTTTCTTGAAATTTGGAACATACGTTGTAGGTATCGAGAAACCGCTCTGGTGCAAATTTGACGAAAATCGGATCGGCCAATTTTTGGAAATTTGGCCCTAAAGTGCCAAAAATAAAATTTTCAGATTGCCATAACTTCGTTATTTATTGACCGATTTTGATGTGTGGCACCTTAAAAAATCGGTATCGACGCGGGGAAGGTGATGAGCTCATCACCGACCCCATCCGACTCGTACTTCCGGTTCAGGGGGTCAAAAACCAGAAGTGGCAAAATCTCGAAAACGGTCTTACAGATTTTCTTGAAATTTGGCAAGTGGGATATAAATATGAATTGAAATTTTTGGAGAAAATTTGGTAAAAATCGGATCGTCCAATTTTTGGCAAATTGGCCCCAAAGTTGCCAAAAAAAATAATTTCAATTTGCTATAGCCCTTATTCATAATCTAGCAGCTGCCTATCTAAGCGCCACTACGTTGAATAAGCGATATTGATCTATAACGTCACGACAGCAAGTAGCGGCAAGCAGAAAACTGCCCATCGCTGCCCATGTGCAGCCAGCTGCTGTGCTCATCCAAGCTGAATTTTATCGTACATAAATATTATTTTTCTATATTATTTCTAATTACTATCATGTATTTGGGTGTGCAATTGTATATAAAAGGGGATAATTACCCCTGTTTAGCAGAATAAATAATATTAAACCAAGAATAACAGTAGCAGAAAAGAAGATGTGAGCGATCGAGAGCGACTTGGATTTCAGTATTCACAAGCTAGCCTAGCCCATGAGCCTAGCCTATTTTGGGTTTTAATTTTAGGTAGGTAAATTAGCCTATATAATTAATATTATTTATTTCTTCGTAAATGTGTGGTTTAGATCGAAAACATAGGTACCATTAACAGTTTTTTTTGTAACTTAACGTTATCGATGCTGGCTAAATAATTGTTCTGTAGGCCTACTCTTGGCCAGCATGTAAATTGATAAATCATAATTTTATTTCATTATTAGGGTTCCAAAGCCACATGCTGGAAGCATTACCCCATATATCAACTATCAAGTAGCCTACTTAGAACATGGGCTATGATAGCTGGCAGCAGGAAATAGCCGATAAAGAGTCCAGACTAGACTCCTACTAAGAATGATTGGTTTGTTTGCAAATGTTTGGTGCAGCTAACAATGCTAGGCTACCAAGGTATTATGCCAATTAAAGAGCCTTGTTCCTTAGACTACAGTCATATCATTTTAAGATCATCTTCAAGGATCTGTTGAACAAGCAAGTGAAGCAACTGAATGGATATTAAGTGACCATTATTATAGTAGACCAAGAAAAGTGAAATTAACTTAATAATTTAATTGACACTCTGAGAGACTAAGAATGGCTTACTAATAATATTATAATATTTACTCCGTAATTATTATTTCTAGGCAAGTTTGGTTGCATAAATTATGCTCCAATGCACATTTAAACAACTGTGTCTGTGTAACCATGGTGTAACATAATTATAGACCTACGGTACACACTGAAAACAGCTAAGAACCTAGGCCTACTATAAATATGATAAAATATATCAAGCCAATTATCTAACACCTCATTTAACTGCCTTTAGTCAAATTTTCCTGGCACCTCTCCAGTCACCCCTCAGCCCCCCAGGGTGAGCTGAATTTTATTTTATAGTTTATAACCCATCCCTAAAGTAAAATTGTTTGACCTCAAAACGGCCAAAATACTTAAATTAACATAGCCTACAAAAAAGGGAATGTCATAAATTACCAAGCTAAATTATGACCCCCTCCCTTGTCATTTAAATGATTTATGGCAGTATAAAAAGGAAAAGGACCCACCCACCTCATGTCATATTTTTTGGTCAAATCCTCCCTCCATTTTCCCCAAAATAACCCACCCCACCCTACATGTAGTCTAGAATGGATAATTTATTACAGCTGTCCTCTTTCTATAATAAATTGATAGTCGAGACTAACCAGTTCCTAGACAGTAACCTACGGTAGACTAATTATTTTGGGTAATTATAATGTTGGACCCTATTAAAAAAGTTAATACTGATTGCATGGGGAAAGACATGCTAAACCTAGGTGTTCGGTATCGAACAAACTTTTAAATGACCTATTTTTATTATCATTTTTAACGTAATTTTTAAATTATATAAAAATTAGTTTAACTTTCAAAATGTATATTTTACTGATGTCTCATGAAAGGAAACATTATGTGTAAAACAGCTTTCCAAAATAAAGTCTCTGAGGTTATACGCATCCTGAAAGGAGCGGCTAACTGGATAGCCTATGATGATTTTTGAGAAGTAATATTTGAAAAATACACTTTGGATTTATCCACTATTTTTTTCTTAGCTTCTTAGATATATTATCTAATTTGGTTTTAAAGAATTTTTGTCCTAGTTCCCATTCTTCTATGGTTTACGTATCTTACTCGTTGCGTTTCCGGGAATATGGAAAAGGCTTTGAGTTACCCCGCTAAAAATCTAAAGTTGTATTTTTCAGAGGTCGATTGCTGGTAATCGTTATTATTATCGATATCAGTATAATCTTCTCACTGAGGCTTTTCCAACTGGTTAGTTGGTTGCTGTCTTGGGGTCACTCTCTTGTGTGGCTGGAACCTCTGAGGAGAGTTCCGAGCATAGAGACCCGAGTCTGGCGATCGTTTACCAAGGAAGGGACTCAGGAAAGTCGGCACCTCCTGCCTACTTAAAATAAACGGATTCCCAGATCTGTCGAAATGGAAGTTCGCATTATTTTTGGTCCTTCGAGCCGGATGTTTACGTAGTAACCTACGGAAACGATCTTCTCAACTCCCCCTGAGCCTACATTGCCCACGGACCCGGAGTATTAAGCCAATTATTGTCTTTAAATATAATTTTAATCAATAAATTATATCTTTCAAAATGGATGAGCTTCAACGTAAACGCGCCTCCGTTAAAGGGGCACTCACTCGCCTTCAAAAAGTTATTGAAACTCCAATTAAGACGAAGAAAGATATTGCCGAAATGAAAGGTAACTTGGAGAGCCTGGATACTATTATGACAAGATTTGAGGACATTCAAGATCAGATAGAAGCCATCTGTGACGCAACTCAAAAAGACCAACAAGAAGCTGAGCGAATAGAGTTCGAGCAGAAAATACGCTCTTCAAGGGCTGACATACAACTGAAGCTAAATCCAAATTACGGCACGATTCCTAAAGAGTCATCCAACAACCCTACACCTGTAAATCCACAGACTCCAGCTCCAGAAGTACGGTTGCCGAAAATCGATCTCCCGACCTTCAGTGGTAATTATGCCGATTGGACAAGTTTTGAGGACTTATTTTCAATCCTGGTCCATAAGAACGATCAATTAAAGGATGTCCAGAGGTTGCAATACCTCAAGACTTGCTTAAAGGGTGAAGCGTTAAGACGAATCCAAGCTCTCTCCATAACTGAAGCAAACTATAAGGAAGCATGGACAATCATTTCCACTTATTACAATAATCAACGGCGCATCGCCAATACGCATTTCCAAGCATTAATCGACTGCTCTCCAGCGATACAGGAGAATCCTAAACTACGCCAACTTGTGGATACCTTTATGGAGAACACTAAGGCGTTGGAAATGCTCAAGGCTAACAATTGGAATAATATCATGGTCTATTTGCTTACGGAAAAATTAGATCCCGAGACACGAAAACTCTGGGAAATGTCCCTAGAAAATGGAAATTTTCCGAAGCTTGATGAACTACAAGATTTTATTTATAAGAGATGCCAAGCCATCGAATTAAGTAACATCAAGAACAAAGGGGAGATTAAACGACCATACGTTTCCAAGATGGTTCTTCACTCTCAGTCTCAGTATACACCCTTCTGTTCCATTTGTAGACAGGATCATAAAACTCAGACCTGTGGCCAGTTGACTCCACTCAGCCCCAAGGATCGCTACAATCTCGTAAAGAAGCTTCATCTATGCATCAACTGTCTTTCTGGCAAACAGCATCAACCGCAAGACTGCTTTCATCTCAAATGCAGAACCTGCGGAAAGAATCATCATACGTTACTCCACTTCGAAACTACCGGTAATCATACTGCCGTTGTCACTCATGCTGTTATCCCTTCACAAATCATGTTACCTACGGTCCAGTTGCGAATCCAGGTCAACAACAAATCCTTAATCTGTCGAACACTCCTCGACAGCGGTTCCCAAGTGAACCTAATCAGTTCAAGTCTGAGCAAGGCGCTCAATGCCAAGCCCAGCTATAATCACTCACCCATAGTTGGTATTGGAGGTGACTCAAATACTTCTACCAAGGGCAGGCACTCGGCAACCATATTCTCGTTGCAATCTCCATACAAAGCCGAGATTGATTTATTCATCATCGACCGTATCACGACTCCGTTGCCAACTACAAACAACGCTGCTGTCAAGTTAACTCCTTGGGAGCGCAGCCATCTTGCAGATCCAAGCAGTGGTCCTCCTTCTAAAATTGATCTCCTGTTGGGAATAACTACATTTATGGACTGTCTACGTAATCAGCAGAGCAGGACGTCGCCACATCTGCTAGAGACAGAATTCGGACTTGTCATTGCAGGGCAGCCTATACCCCAAGTAGCACCATCACACCCCTTAGTGCATCACACATCGGTCTTAGAAGATTGCCTTCAACAGTTTTGGAAAATTGAAGAAATTCCAAACAAATCGATACACACTGAAGAAGAACGTCAATGTGAAGACAACTTTCGTCACACTCATGTACGGTTAACTGATGGAAGATATCAAGTGCGGTTACCATTCAGAAACTCCATTCCAAAGCTTGGTTCAAATCAACTCCAAGCCACTCGGCGACTACAATTATTAGAATCCAAGATACACAAGAACCAAGATTTATATCGCCAATATAGCGATTTTCTAAAAGAGTATGAATCCTTGCGTCATATGCAACTCAGTCCGCATGAACAGGCAGTAAACTATTTCTTGCCACACCATGCAGTTTTAAAAGAAACTAGTATTACTACCAAACTAAGAGTAGTCTTCGATGCCTCAGCGAAGTCTGATACTGGAAGAAGCTTGAATTCTGAATTACTTGTCGGACCTGTTGTACAGCCAGAATTGGTAGATCTATTACTACGCTTCAGAACTCATCCCGTTGCTTTGACAGCAGACATCACAAAGATGTACCGACAAATCATGGTGCACCCGGACGACAGGAAGTATCAGAGAATACTGTGGAGAGAAAACCTAAAAAATCCAGTTTGCGAATACAAACTCACCACAGTAACCTATGGAACAGCTTCAGCTCCTTTCTTGGCCACTAGAACGCTGATCCAGTTAGCTCATGATGAAGAAAGCAACTTTCCAGTCGCCTCCTTGGTTCTAAAGAATGACTTCTATGTTGACGATTGCATCACCGGAGCTCAGACAGAGATGCAGGCTGCTACTCTACAACAAGATCTACAACACTTACTGCAGAGTGGAGGATTCTCCCTGACAAAATGGGCCTCCAACTCAACTAATGCTTTAGGCAACACTAAAGAGCTTCATCCAGATACGAATGTTGCGGTCCTCGGGATGATATGGAATACGTCAACTGATATGTTGCATGCGCAACAACGCACCAAAGGAGAACATCGACTCCTCACGAAGAGAACAGTTCTCTCTGAAATAGCAAGTGTCTACGATCCACTAGGCCTCACTGCACCACTCACTGTCTCTGCGAAAATCTTTATGCAACAGTTATGGATCAAGGCGCTGACATGGGATCAGCCATTGTCCGACGAACTCTCGGCCCAATGGTCACAAATACGCCAAGATATTAACAGTGCGCACCTTATACAAAATCCCCGATTCATTGGACTTTTGGATGGATGTTATGAGCTTCACGGTTTCTCTGACGCTTCAGAAAAAGCTTACGGCGCAGTTGTCTATCTAAAGGCGCAAAATCAGCATGAAGTTGTCGTTAATCTAACATGTGCTAAATCAAGAGTCGCCCCTCTCAAGGCTATTAGTCTTCCACGTTTGGAACTCTGCGGCGCAGTTTTGCTTGCGCAACTCTTAGAATATGTCAAAACAACATTGAAAATTTCAATAAGCGCTACTTATGCCTGGACAGATTCCACTGTCACACTCTCCTGGATTCAAGGAGAATCAAGAAAATGGAGAAGCTTTGTTGCTAATAGGGTGGCAACCATACAGGAGCTCGTCCCTCCTTCTAGCTGGCGCCATGTGAAAGGCAAGGAGAATCCAGCAGACCTCATTTCACGAGGAGTTTCAATTTCGCAATTACCAGAACTTTCAATTTGGAGTAATGGACCGCCATGGTTAAAAACTTGGGTACCCACTGAACCCAAACAAGCAATCAACGACAATGTTGCGTTGGTTGAAATAAAGTCGTTTGTCTGTAGACTTAACAATGTCCCAGACAACTCATGGATGTGCAAATTCTCATCGTGGAATCGGGTCATAAGAGTTACGGCCTGGATCTATCGATTCCTCAGTCGTCTCCGACACAAACCTCAAAGCGGTGACTTATCAGCCAAAGAACTAGAAGATGCTCGACTCAAGATTTGCACATTAGTTCAACAGGAAGTCTACAAAGAAGACATAAAACAACTAAAAAACGGAAACCTACACGTTAAATCCATCCTCCTATCTTTAAGCCCATTTATTGACAATCTCAATCTCTTACGTGTAGGCGGACGTCTGGTGAACGCTGACATCGATATGGATACGAAACATCCAATAATTCTTCCTTCCGGTCACCACGTCACGAAGCTAATCATCAAGCATGAACATAACACTAACTGTCATGCTCAAACAACTTCACTTCTAGCAAGTTTACGCCAGAAGTACTGGATTCCTAAAGCTCGATCCGCTGTCCGTCAAATAGTGCACGCCTGTATACCATGCTTCAAGATAAAGCGAGATACTCTACATCAACGCATGGGGAATCTCCCTCCCGCTAGAGTTCAGCAACCATCAAAAGTGTTCCTACACTGCGGTCTTGATTATGCAGGACCTATCACTCTTCGTACTAAGACAGGAAGAGGAAGACCTATTACTACCAAAGGCTATATAGTTGTCTTCGTATGTCTAAGCACAAAAGCAATTCATCTGGAAGCCGTCAGCGATTTAACAGCCAATGCATGTCTTGCTACAATTCGTAGATTCGCTGCACGTCGAGGTTGGCCCTCTGACTTTTACAGTGACCAAGGGACTAACTTCAAAGCAGTCGCCAAAGTTCTGAGCCAGCAGACGACTAAGGATCCTGAGCATCTAATTCATTGGCACTTTAATCCACCTTCAGCTCCTCACTTCGGTGGCTTATGGGAGGCAGGGGTAAAGAGTGTCAAAACTCATCTAAAAAGAACCCTGGGTAATGAACTATTCACTTTCGAGGAGTTGTACACCTTGTTAACTCAAATCGAGGCGATTCTAAACTCCCGTCCGCTATGTACACTCACTGATGATCCAGACGATCTCAATGTATTAACTCCAGGACACTTCTTGATTGGTGCTCCACTGACGTCGACGCCTGTGTCTGGAAACATCGATTCTACTCATCCACGCCACAGATGGGAACATTTGCAACGTCACCCTTGTAGAAATTCCAATAGCACCAATTGGCTTATTGGTATATTTTTCTATTGGTGTATGATGTTTTGCCCATATTGGTTTATTGGTTTATTGGGTTGATTGGTAATTTGTTGCCTCAAACCTATTGGTAATTTGTTGCCTTAATTCCAATAAAACCAAAAGGAAACTTATTGGTGTATTGGTGCACCTTTGTCCTCAAGTTACGCAGCGAAGCCTGGGTGTTCTTCGCAGCTTAACTCAAGCACAGGGTGTTACAAATTCACTTACAGTGCATTAGTTATGATAAAAAGTCTCCAGAATTAATTATTTATAATAAAAAAGTGTATTTGTAACACCCTGCTTGGGTTAAGCTGCAGCGAAGAACATCTATATGTAGGCTCCTCTGCGTAACTTGTGGACCAGGCGGTATATAGGCCTAGTTCTGAAAAAATTAAGAACAAGCTGATACATTATTTTAATCAAATAATTATTTTTATTTACTCACCTTGTAGTGTACAGAGGGGACGGTGATTAATCACCAATAATAGTTAGTTAACAGAATTAATACTCATCAGTCATCATTTAAACAAAAATGGGCAATGCTATAAGTTATCAAACGCTATAAAATAGCTTAAAATTAATTCCGTAGCCTATTAATATAAATTACAAGTAAATACGGCTAACATACAGGCTCGATAGTCGATACTTCGGAAATCGGATCGGTAGTAATTTTGCAGCCTTCGAAAGTAATTGTCCCATCCAGACTAGTCCACCTTAAAAGAAAAATAACCGTTTGCACTTTTATTTTCTCGGTTAAAGAGACAAGAAATTAATGTTAAACTTACTTCCACCACTTTTCCCGGTCCATTTTCGGCCCTGACGGCTGACGATCGAATCGCTTTAATTCCAGTTTCCGTAGGCTGCCTCCCAAGCCAACAAATCAGTCGGTAGCCTAATGACGATCGGTAGGGCAATTTTGCTTAGGCCATCAGAATAGAATATTTTATCCAACCCCTTGCAATAGTTCCGACTCCGGGTCCACCGTCCATCACCCATGATTAATCTATAAAGAATTTCATCATTTTGTACTGAGAGTTTGGCAGAATTTGCAATTGTCATAATTCTTAGAAATTTACTAAATCTTGGAAGTAGGATATTTAAATTTATAATAAAATTACCTTACCTTAATAAATCACTTCATTATTTGAAATCTTTGAACAAAATATAGGCTATCCAAGGCAAAAAAAAATACTTTGACTACGGTATTTAAGAAGTTCTGTTGATGATAGTTCCATCAGATCACCATGGTATCACGTACACATTAAGTTTCCAATCCTTTATGCTTTGATATAACACTGCACTTACTTTACTTCCAATATTTTTAATCTTGTAGGCCATTTATATTCATAAATTTAACTATTTTGAAGACTAAAATAATAATTCTTACCGTTTTTAATTTGAAATCAAATCTAAATAGAACAACAGCGCGTGATGGACTGCGTCATCACATCATGTCATTTCATGCCAACTCAGCATTTATGACGTTTTATTGGCGGCACCAATACAAGTGTATTGGTTTCCAAAATTCCAATACCATATTCTATTGGTCCAATATCTTGTTGCTGTAGACTTTTTAAAGGTCCCACTGACCCCAATACCTAATCTGTTGGTCCCAATAAAAATTACCAATACATTTTTTGGTTCCAATAAAAGTTTTATAGGTACCAATAGAAATTTCGTATAGGTTTGTTGGTTCCGATAGAAATTTCGTATGGGTTTGTTGGATTCCAATACAATTTCTCTATGGGAATTTCTACAAGGGTGGGCATGTAGGGTAGGCCTACGTACCTTCGTAGTTATAGCCTAGGTCAAGAGAAGAGATAAGAATAACTATTACGAAAATTATAAGGATATAGGATTTGGGTATGAACAAAATTGAACATGGGAAGGGTGAACGGTAGCCAGCCTATTATAAAAGCATACACGTTAAATCAGCCATATTTCGCTCAGGTCTCCCCTCCTAGATCCGCCAGTGATTATGATTCGGCCAAGGACTTCTACTCCTTGATTCGGCGATGTTGTTTCTAGAAATCCTTCTTAGTACATAATAAAAAGATCCCAGCGTCTCCCATGGCCACAAATGCGTTCATCTACTACACTGTAGGCCTAATAACTGTATCTTAGGCTACATACATTACCGTATTCATATATTAGCCATTTTATTTTACATTTACCAACGTATTTTTCTTATTACCTTCTTTATTAACACTTGATTTACTTACCCAACAATCCAATATGCAGTTTATTTATAAATTGCACTAATTAAAGCCGATATAAAGAATAAAAATATGCATTTTTCCAATCTCCTCCCAGGACAAAGGTTTATGATACAGACACAGATTGAATGCCGCTCTAGACGACAAGACGCCGCAAGAAAAACAAAACAGTTGGGTGTAGTTATCACACCGACCGCAGAGTGGCGCTGCAAACACAATTTATTGCAACAGTGCTCGGCAGCTGACCAAAATAATAAGAATGGTCGATTACAGATTATTGATCTTCTTGTATTATAGGGGATAATCACGTTTAAGGATGCCAACCGTCCTTTTTTTAAAAGGACAGTCCTTTATTTCATAAGGCTGTCCTTTGTCCTAGAACAACCGTCCT
>JAQGBM010000762.1:0-12376 GCA_034698405.1 Symphylella vulgaris | reverse complement strand
CCTAAAATTTCTACCGACCTCGCCCGGGTTTGAACCCGCAACCTTAGGGTCTGAAGACGGGCACGTTACCTCTAGACCAACGGCGCCGGCCCGGAGCCGCTAGGTGAACCAGCTTGGAAAGCCAGTGGTTTGACCTTCAAACCACTGGCTCTTTTTATAGAACAGTGTTAGTTCTACTGTGTTAGAAGAAAAATATATTCAATACTTTGACACTAAATTGGTAATTCCTAGAGGCCCTATTAATATTAGGCTATTGAAAAAAAAAATAGAGACTAAAAAAGAAAATCCCGACAGTTGTTGCTTGTCTGGGGTTTTAACTTTTTATAACTCATACTTTGTGTATAAACGTAACATTTTTACAACCCAAAGCAGAGAGATAACCAAGCAACCAGCCACTCAACTCCAAATTTTACGAATCTGGCTCTAAGCCTTACAAAGCTCCATAAAAATGTTTTTGTTAAACACGTAACGTAACGCAAAAGAGACACCGATTCCTAAGAAAAAGAGTGAGGATTAGAAAATGACACAAGACATGAGACAATAAAACTAAAAACTAAAAATAGAACATGACTGATAAAATAAAAAAATACCGAAAAAGGTTTTCAAGGGTAACACTTTGTTTTATAAACTTTTAAACAATAAACCTCCACAATAAAATTTTGTGGATCTGCGTCCAAAATCAAGATTTAAAAAGCTGGGAATTTAACTTTTTGATACAGCGAATATTTAGTTATTTATACTAGGGTTTGCAATCCCGGACTATATTTTCAATCCCGGGATTTCGGAATTGAAAATAGCCATCAAAATTCACGATTTATTGAGGTTTTCTTGATATGCCTAGCTCCATAATAAAGTTCAAAAATTAGGGTTTGAAATCCTAGGCCATATTTTCAATTTCGGGATTGAAAATTGTCAATCCCGGGATTCCGCGATTGAATTTGATATTATTTTGAAAAAATTCCCCTTCCATAAATCCCTGGATTTGATCCGCTCAATCCGGGGATTTCGGGATTGGAAAAATGATCGGGATCCCGGGATTTCGAGATCCCGGGATTGCAAACCCTAATTTATACGTATTCGACTGGAATATTTTCCTGGACAGTGAACATTTTTAAAATTTCCCTAACCATGCACAGAATTAATTTAATGCAGGTTCGAATTTGCCGGTACCGAAATTGCCAAAAAAATTAAACCATTGAACAGGAACCGAAATTTTTAGGAAACCCATTAAATTGAAGCTAACAACGTCATTTTATTTCGAACTGGCTAGATTTGGAACCGGAACCGGAAATCGGAACCTAAAGTTTAGTTTTTGAAAGAACCGGAACTAGAACCGAAATATGAAAAGGTTCTGAAACCTGATTGTATGGTATCGTATCACACAGTTTGGTCAAAATCTGAAAAAACTTGAAGTTAGAACACTGCAAATTTGGTTTTATTATTTTTCAAACTTTGTAGGCTAGCAAATTTAGCAAAATTTGCCACTAAATTCTTATGTTTTTAAATTTATTTATAATAGAAATCGCCATATTATGCTCTTACTTAGGATAGACCGATGTCAGCTGAGCAAATGTCTAAAAATTATTATGGTGTGCTTTTGTACTGCTATCTACATATCCTGTATGGAGAATTTAGCTATACAATCCTTGGTACCAGCACATTAAGCACACCATATATGTAGACATTTGCTCATCTGACATAGGTCTATTATATTATACCAAAAATAATTGACAAAATCTGTAAACTTTTTAACTAAGCTAGTGTAGCCTAGGGTCATGCAGGTTAATTGGATTGTTAACCCCTGAATAAGCAAATTATAGTAACAGGGGTTATACAATCATACAAAATACAAATTTTAAAAATCAGTTTGCCTTTTTATTTTCGACATATTTTTGTGTAGTAAAAAGCCTAATGTTGATTTATAATAAATTCGGTTTTAGAAATTTTATGCCTGGTTAGTTACTCGTAGTGCAGTAATAAATACGAAGTTCATATTTATTTAATGTTAACGATGCACAGGGGTTTTTAGCAATAATATAGCCGCCCATCTGTGCGGATATAACTTTATAAAATAAATTGTGAAAAAAATACAAGAATAATAATATTCCATGTTGCCTAAACGCATGATGGTTGTATGCGCTTCATTCGGCATGGCCTTGCCAGCTGGCGTAATCTAGAAAGCAGCTAGCCTCCTTTCAGAGTAACTGGGGGATAAACAGAAGAGGGGGTTGTATGGGAGGCTGGGGGTAAATACACACACACATACATTCGGCTCTAGCCTCTCTCTTTTCTCAGTTCACATAAACAAGAAAAAAAAAATTCCCCCCACTCACTATAATAGTATAAATATTATAGTGAAAGTATAATCTGGAAACCAGAAGAAAAAATACTAACTAAAAATAGTAAATTTTTCTTTCCATCCTAAGGGTTTATAAAGTTATTCCAAAAAAAATTGTAATAACGTAGGCCCCTATTTTTCTTTTTATTCGTAATAAATTAGTACGAATTAAGGAATTAGTACAGGCATTTCAAAAATATTCAGGAAATTATATTTTGTATTTCTAATAATATTTTCGCTTCCCTAACGACATAACCTAACCTAACAGTAAAAAAAATAATTCAAATTAAATTCAATGATTCTCGTACGTCAGTTTTGAAAGTAAGATTTGGTGCTGGAACCAAGTCCGATACCGAATTGTTGGAATCGAAATATGAAAAGGTTTCGGAACCTGACTGTAAAACCATTACCAATTAATTATTACTATTTCTCCTGACTTAGTAATAATTTATTAAAATTAAAATATATTAAAAAAATTAGCCTAAAATATATTTCAGTAATGGAAAAAGTTAGGATATTTTTATAAATTTATATTAATTATTCGGGGTGTAGTCAATAGGCCGAATGTATAGGCGGCCGAACCTTCAGTAGGCCGAAAATGGGAGAAATACAATTCCCGGCAGAAGGCCGAAAGGACAGTAAGCCGAAACGCCAGAAATCCGAAAGAACAGGAGGCCGAAAATTAATAATTGGTAGAAGGGATATCACCCAGTCATTAGGCCGAAACGACAAAATACGCGATTGATAAATATCCCTTATAATCATAATCCTATTTGAACTTTTTCGGCCTACTGACGTTTCGACCTACTGCCTTTTCGGTCAACTGTCTTTTCGGCTAACTGCCTTTTCTGCCAGGTGATGGTTCGACCTACTGTCTGTCGTTTCGGTCTACTGACGGTTCGGCCGCCTACACATTCGGCCTACTGACTACACCCCAATTATTCATTAGAAGATTGAACTGCTGTGCAAACTTTCGACGTCTCGAGTCGGATATATTTCCTACGATATGAACTCAAGGACGTGGGAGTTTTTTAGGGTCTTCAACCCATTAAAGGGGACCGTATAATAATAATAGCCTACGTTATCCAACTCGGCATAAAATCTAGAATAGAACCAGAAAACTCCCGTTACTTATAAGACGATGATCGAAGTAGGGCACTCACCTTATTTTCAACAAGCATCTAGCCTAAGAAATATACGAACATGAAAAAAATTCGGAACAATATGTTTGTGAGGCTAACAATATTCCAAAAGCCCCCCTGTGATAAGTGATCTCTCCAATAGTATAAACCAAAGCTAAGGCAACCTGCTCAATAACTAGTAACTACTGGTCAACATGTGTGCGCTTCTCAATTCAGACCATATGCTTTTTTTCTATAAAACCTTATTCTGTGAGAAAAATGTCCCCGTTATTTCTGCATCAAGGATTTTTCACCCTGAGTTGCGCTGAGCCTGAAGAAAATTTTTCGACGTTGAGTTTAATAGTAAAAGAAAAAAAAATAGTTTAAAATTCTTGGTGCAAAAAAAATATTTCTTTATAATTTCTCCCCTCTCCATATTTTAGTAATATTACAAGTTAGTGTACAATAAAAATTCCTAGTTTATGACGAAATATACAGCTAGAAAAATATTTTAACAGTATCTCACAAAAATGTCTCAATAAAATAATCAAGATAAAACAATGTCAGTGAGTGTCACAAAATCAGATATGATTATTTATCTCACTCATGTGAAAAAATTACGAATAAGTACCGGCATGTAATAGAAAATTATAGAATTCTTTTTACTATATAGAATTGTTTTTACTAAATTTTCTGCAGCCTATAGGCTAGTTAGTCAACCTGCCTTACTTGCGGACAGTCTGTCCGCAAGTAACGCAGCGGAGCCTAGGTGTTCTTCGCTGCTAACTCAAGCAGGTTGTTGCAAATACACTTTTTTTTAATAAAATAAATATTTTTGGAGATTTTTTTATCATAACTAAAGAACTGTAAGTGAATTTGTAACACCCTGCTTGAATTAAGCGGTGAAGAACACCTCGACTCCGCTGCGTAACTTGCGGACCAGGCGGTATTATCTAGGACGATTCTAGTAAGAATCGTCCTAGGTATTATAACTTGCTTTTACTCGCACCCCCCCCCCCCCCCAAAAAAAAAAGAAGTATTTAGTACTACAAAATCATAGCCCAATTACCGTCAACACTCCTCGAGACTCCTAGAGGAGAGGGAATTTTGAAAAAATAAAGGGTCCCACCTGAAAATAAAGCTCTGGCGTGATACGCGGTACTTTAGCGTGTGTTTTTCCCTAGATAGACACGTGTTTTTTTTTTTTCACAATTATATCATTTATAGATGATAAAATACATGAGGATTCGCCCTTTTTTGACGATATACCTCTCCTCCCCTCCCCCCTTTTTTCCTGAAAACTGGGGGACGACACTCCGGTACCCGACGACGGGACAGAAGGGGGGAGGGGGGAGAAAAAAATGGCTACCTGCCACTGTGGTACGCGTGCCATCACCTAACAGCCAAGGTCTCTTCTCCCCCTTCTTCCAAGGTTCCGCCATGTTTCCCCCCTGACCACCACTCTGTTTTTATAATATCAATTCTTTTTCTCCCTTAATTCCTATTCTCTTCCCCCTCTCTCTTGTTGATTGCGACTCGACCCATTCCATTCCAACCCCTTATCACATCCCTTTTAGTTTTTTGTAATATTATTTTGTTTATTTATTATATCATTGCACAGCATATGATGTAACTGCTCCATAAGTCAGCACATGGTGGTCATGCAGAAGCACGCTCCTTTTCTTGTTCCGGAATTTGTAAACGTGCGATAGGTGTCATTCGAATTTCGAAGTTGCAAAAATTAACATCCTTTAAAGGTCAATTTGCACTGAACAGTTTTCAAGTCATCCTCATTCTGAGGTTTTAAAAAAAGCAAACACCTAAGGAAATTAAATTAGGACCACGTACACACGATTTACAAGCAGACGTCTGAATCCGCTATTAAAAATTGGTTCGCGTTAGGGTTTGCAATCCCGGGATCTCGAAATCCCGGGATCCCGGTCATTTTCCAATCCCGAAATCCCGGGATTGAGCGATCAAATCCCGGGATTTATGGAAGGGTAAAACCGGTAAAACTGCCAAAAGTGTCTAAATTTTTTCAAAATATTATCAAATTCAATCGCGGAATTGACAATTTTCAATCCCGAAATCCCGGAAATGAGGCCCAGGATTTCAACCCCTAATTTTTGAACTTTATAGCATATAAAAATCTTATAACAGACAATCTAGTAAAACTTTTCCAATGAATTATGGAGCTGGGCATATCAAGAAAACCTCAATGAATTTTGATGGCTTTTAGACTAATTTTCCGATCCCGGGGTTAACAATTTTCAATCCCGAAATCCCGGGATTGAAAATATGGTCCGGGATTGCAAACCCTATAGTACGTGTGAACTGAAAATTTTATCTTTATAGGAGCCTATACGTTTTCGAACAGATCTACCCAAAACGAACACTTTGATGTATCACGTATCACGATTCACATGTCCATATTCGTTCAATGGTTACGAAGAAACAATTTTTTAAAGATTTTTCACTGTAAATCTGACGAATTTGTAACGTAATTATAGGCCTATCTAAAATAATGCCTGGGTATAACATAAAAATCTTGTTTTATGGATTTAAAACACGTTTTATGTTAGACTATCTACATTATTTTCTTGATTAATAATGCCATATGGATTGGGGAGCAAAACTAATTTAAAATAATATTAAATACAGCTTATAAGTATAAAGACTTTTGCTTTTAAAGTAAACGTATAACTACATAATTATTATGACTAAGCTTATAACAGGATTTTATATCATCTAACACTCCAAGACTGAAAAAATACGGTAAAATATTATGTTTTACGACTTTAAAAACAGTTTTAACTTTTTAACCATCATCTGTATAATTTTCCCACGGGTTCCGCATACAGCTGTATAATATTATAAAATTCATTTTTGTATTATAATAAGAGACAAACGCCACTTTTTCTCTGTGCTGTTGAGCCGTGCTAAAAGCATAGGGCCTAATGGTTGAGATATACGTAACGTATTCTATACAACATTTTAAATCTTATAACAGTTACTGCGAGGAGTTATTTGTTGTGAAAAAATGACAAAAGCAAATGCTCACAAACAACTCGGCAAAGCTAAATCTATAATTGTCTGACATGACAAGCGAGTAAAGATAGAGAAATTTAAATTAAATCTCCATATAGTCCAGGAAATGTATAAGTTGTATTTAACATGATCAAAATAACGGTTACCGGAAAGGTTACCGGAATATTATAGTACCGTACTAGAATTTATTATACTGGTGACTGGTCTAAGAGGTACAAAATTATGGTAGCCATTGACAAAAGCAAAGATGATATTTCAATCGGTAGACATTATTTACTTCCCGTTTCCTAATTTTTTATTTCGCGATGTTTACAACGCGAAATTTTAACGAGTTGGGCAAAGGATCAGCTGCTAAAGTCAGTGTCAACTGTCAAGTTAAAATGAATCAAAAATCGCGGTAAAATTATGTAATTTCTTGGATTTTTGCACGTTCTCGTGCAATTTGGCGGATTATTTGCATGAAGGAATACACGAGCATCCAATAATTACCAAAATTGTCCCGCGATTTTTGATTCATTTTAACTTGACACTTTAGCGCTAGGCGCTAATGCGATAGCGCTAGAATTAAGAGTAGATAATTTTTAATAATAAGTTATTTATTTCTATTATTCGGACCCGGGCTCGACTCCTCGTTCTGCCGAAATTTTTTTATTGTTGTGTCGATCAAAAATTCAAGACGCCATCTTGGAAAATGGCGAATTTACAAAAGAATCTTTATCTCCATTTGACCGATTTCAAATTTTCAAAGTTTTTTAGAAAAATAATGCTGTCAGCTAAAAATCTTATTCTATGAAAAATGTTGATATTCTTAAATTTTCGGCGCCATATTGGAAAATGGAGTTTTGCAGCGCGTTTTAAAATGGCGTCCGAGAAAAAAAAAACAATGCGCGTGTTCACGCTATTTTGGACGTTTCGAAGTGCGAAATCGCGTAAAAAAGCGTGAACATGCTATTAGCTTTATACACAGTCATATAGGCTATGTTTTTTACGCGATTTTACGCGCTCAAAAATGCGTGAACCTCGCAAAATATATGTTGCACTTGCAAGTTTACCCATTTTGTGTTTATATTATAAATTTATTTTGAGCTTTCAATTTAAAAAGAAACATTTTTCAAAAGTTTCATAAATTTCAAGGGGGTCTTGGATTATTTCAAAAGTTTCATTTGAAATATTTCAAATTTACAATAATTTAACACTTTTTTTTTTTAAATCGGGCCGGACGTGGACTAAACAAAAATGATTTCTATTCCGGAATCACACATATAAGTTACTGTAGTCAAAAAATCAAAATAAATATAATTATTTATACTGTATACAGAAAAAGAACAAATCCGATCTGTGGGAAATTAAAGCTAACAACTATTCAAATTCCAAGAAAGCACAGTCGCAAACAAACATCTTGTTTTGCAAATCAAAGGTGATGTCGCCTTCATGTCTGCCTATATTGCACAGTGCACAATACTGACATAAACAAACCATAGCAATTACAGGATTAAGTTTATTGTCGCAAGAGAGATATATTGGACAAAATAAAACAAATTATGTGACCTTCGTCAGTTGACAACTTGATGACAAAAGAATTGTGACTATATGTAGCTGTAGTAGATCCCTTTGAAGTTTGAATAGTTATGTGTTATTATAACACAGTCTCAGAGAGTTATGTATTTATAAACACAGTGGATTACAAATAATTTAATATGGAACAAGTTTTGCTGGATTATGTTCTCTGATAACTTATAGAAAAAAATCTTTTTTCTTTTTTTCAGCTAAATTTTACCAGATGCTGATGCATGCATGGATTTATAAATTTTACCAGATGCGTGACTTATAAAATATTAAAAACAATATTTTAGAAAACTCTTCATAATAATTCCAGTAATTTAGATGAATCACTGGACACTGGACAGATACAGAAGAAAAAAAAACTTTATACCCGGCCTAAAACCTCGACTATTATAGTCCGCCCTCGTTTATTTAGTCCGCACTTTTAGTATAGTCGTGACTCGTGTATAGACCGCTGTTTTAGCTATAGATCGAAAAGAGCTTGTAGGCCTATAGTCCTGACTATAGTCGAGGTTTTATGGTACAATATTGATGGTATAAAAAAAAATACAGTATATGTAAAATGCAGTAAGTTTACCTAATTGATATAGTCTACCATGAACCACCAGGCTGTTTTCCTATTTACTATTTAATGATCAATTTTTTTTTGTCACAGAAATAAAATTAAAATTAAAACGTGCTGAATACCCACAACGAAATTTGTGTCATTTTCTGTGCATGACCACACTTTTTACAAAGCTATGGAATTTAATAAAAAAAAAAAACCTTTGGAAAGCTCAGTTATTCTTGTAGAGATCGGAACTAAATTATGCTACGGTGTATAATAGTACTGTATTTTGAGAAAAGACCCCCAAAATAAAAACCCTGGAAGTTAGCCTAGTGTTTACAACCACGTGTCGTTGACTAACTCCACGTTATTCATTTCTTAGAGTTAGACCCTTATAAATTTATACACAAATAATAATAATAATCTGATTTATTTCTGTAGGACCACCAGCTCCGCAGCTCCCAAATAACTGTAAACCTTTTTACTAGGCTACACAACTACAACACGTGCTGTCATTCAGATAAACACGATCACATAATATGAACCACGCGCTTATAAGCAAAAGATATCACTACTCAACTTGTTTGCATAAAAAGAAAATCTAAACAAAACAAGCAAAAAAAAATATTCAAGATTGCAAATAAACAGCAATGATCAAGCCTTCAGAAAAAGAAGGGGTTTTTACATTACAAAGCGAGCACGTAGTGAATCACCTTCTCTATTTAGGCCTATATAAACTTTTCCCTCACAACATCGGTGTTGTGTTTTTTCTCTCCCCATCCAAAAACTTTTTAAGACAACCACTTTGACCATGTTTTTTACTTATTTAAAATATGATAATCTTACCTGTAACCAATCCTTAATAAACGTTCATGCCTTTATTGTCTTGTTTATCGATTAAAAACAGTTTATTTTCTTTTCGTATCACTCTACTTTTACTATTACTCTTTGTCCCATCAGGCGCAATCCATCCACTAATACACTAACGCGCTGTTAACAACGTTGGGGTCACGTGATCACAAAATATACCCTCCCTTACAACACACCACGTTTTTCAATACTCCTCTCTGTTTACACCACCTTATGAACTAAACTTTTTAAACTACAATATTTTTTAGAACGTTCTAATACGGTATTATTTTAGCATGATACTGTTTTGTTTATACTTGAACAGCCTTGAACCTGGGATAATAAAATAGGTTATGAACACGAGCGTAAACGGTACATGAGCAGCAATCTCATCTATAACGGTAACTTTAACGGGATGATATTCTGCTGCAAAAATACAACTTCCATCAAATAATTAACCACACAGGAATCGTAGCCTACTGCTAAACAGCTGTTGTTTTAGAATATTACAGCAACTGAGTGCTTTTAGACATAATATTTTTTAAGAACAGCCTGCTTGCCAAAACAAAAAACTGCCTAAACTTTAATAGGAGATGTATAATTTTTTTTTCCAATTGCGTCATGCTAGGATTGGATGCTCGATAGGAGGAAGGGGGGTGGTGGGGGGTACGATTAAATGTATGATGTATGTGTGCGCGTTTTCCAGTTACGGGACCGTATCATCATGGGTTTGTCCCGTTTCAGAGAGAGAGAGAGAAAAGAGCGAATTTTATAATGGAAGAATCGATACAGCGTTGGCTCTTTTGTTTTCGAACAATATCTGAATGAGCGCGAGCACGCGAAATATTGTACGCGCGATCTGCACGCGTTCTCGTGTTGCTACTTTTTTTTTGTAGGGGGAGGGTTTAATGGACAGGTGTTTAGGCACACGACAAGGCTTTTTTTGTACCCGGCTCAGCATCACTGATTATGCAAATGAACTTCATTTATACGCAGCTGAGCAAACGTAAATATAGCACAATAATAATTTTTAGCATGGAGACGTCATGCTATATTATCATATGGCAATAGTAGGCTTACATTTACAACAATAGTAAGCAAGCTGGATGGATCCACTGTCAGTTTAATGGGTTTCTAAGGACGTCCACTAGGTGCGCATGAGTATACTGGTATTGTTCTGCTCAATGTTAAAAAGATGCCAACGCCATTTACCCGCGTTCGTGGAACTCCATTAATCCAACAGTAGATCGGTATCTCGACAGTGTTCAAAAAATTTGTTACATTATAATTTATATGACGTAAAACGATAAAATGGTGCATCATAAGTTATAAAGCATATATAGAGTTGGATTATACTTGATTTATGCCATTTTGATCGTGGTAAATCAAAGATGTAACCCTCGAACCAATGTCCGAGTCAGTCCGACATTATACAGCATTGCTTACTATTGTTGTAAATGTACTATTGATCATGGTGAGGTTCTACTTCTTCGCATAATTATAACAGTATTTGGTGCAATACTGCAATTCAATGGTCAATGGACAATGGTGCACCATTTTTGGGCAATTTCGATTTTCATTTTAGGCTATATAGCCTTTACATATTAATTAATTATATCTTATAGGCCCTATAGATGATTCCCGGCCATACGTTGACGCGTAACCATAGAAACACGCGCCATGTTGGTATCACGGGCCAATAAAGCCTATGGCAGAAATACCAATATGGCGCGCGTCAGGAATATATCAATAAATTTCTGATACAAAATAGCCTATATAGCCTATATTATCTATTATCTTATATGATCACAATGGGTCCTATTCACGAATGCGCTATATAGACGGTTTGTAAAGGAAGAGAAAGCTCTAGTTGAAGCGTTGCATTATCTTTCGTTGCTATGAGTAGACAATAATTATTGTTAACAACATCATGGCAACACGAGAAGAAGGAATAAAACAGCTATATAGCAAAGAGTTAAATTTATGGCCGTTTTTTATTAAAAACATGGAACCTTTTATTTTAATTGTTCAGTGTTACTCATTATTTACATTTTTCGGAAACAGGTGTAATGAATAATTGGAAAACGGTAGCATGGAGTCATGGACACTGGACAGGTCACAGGCATAGCGTAAGTCCGGCTTATGCACATCGAATAATTATACTTTCTTTCAAGCATAGCATTTCTTCAGTTTTAAAAAGCTATTACCAAGAGTTAGATCACAGATAGTGTAGCCTATATGGAATTTTGCTATTACCACATCCCAAAACACCACAACTGGTATTAAAATGTTATAAAATATGTAATCATAAAGTAAATAAATCCACTTCATGACAACAAAATTAGCTTGTAATTACATACTACCTCATTGTTTGTTTACATATCATACTGACTATGAGATAGGCGCATCCGAAAGTTCACGACACATAAAAGCGCTCTGTAAAATGTCATTGAACAAACCGTGTATTATAGCCGCTATAAAGCGAAAACTAAAGAAAAAGCAATATTATGCTCATTCCTGATGGGGAACGTATTATATTCGTCACCAAAACCAGGGTCTTTCTATCTTCTCTAACATTTGAAAACTATGGAATTTTCCAATGTATTTTCTATGAAATAGCGCCCGCTTTTTTTGTTGACAAATAACTCGCACCGGAGTTTCTATGGCAAGCCGTTTTATTTTAAAGTATAGAATTTAACTGATACATCGTTCCAGCAACATATTTGAAATTCTTTTTTCATATCATATATGTAAAATACATTAGTAGCAGCGCCGTACATAGCTTTAACATGGTAAAGATAGGAGGAAAATAAGCCTTTTCAAATATGAGAGCATAGAGATATGTGAAAATAAAAAAAAATATGTGCCCTGGAATTTTGTATTTAGTTAATTTATCGAATTTCCAATATG
>JAQGBM010000761.1:0-12376 GCA_034698405.1 Symphylella vulgaris | reverse complement strand
TTGTTCGGGTACGAATTGTTGGAGACGAGTTGTTGGGTACGGATTGTCCGGGGACGAAATGTTCCGGGGACCAAATGGGGAAATGTCGGGTACTAAATGTTCGGATTCGAATTGTTGGGGACGTAATATTGGAGACAAATCTTCCGCGAAGCGAAAATACTAAGGCAATAGAAAATACTGCTAAGGAAAACTACAGTATCACCTTATAGGCCTATCAAGCAAAATAATATTCTACAATCTACAAGAAAGAATTTACACAGATATTGGCGATTATAGAAAAAAATTCTTATTCCCAAATCTCAAAGACCTAGAGCTTATATTCTTGAGAAAATATCGATAAAAAAATATCTAGATCCTATCCATGAATATTACGTTTTTTCCCTAAAAAAATTGTTTACATACACAGATTCGCAGAAAATAAGAAAGGAGATAGAGAAAACGACAATAGCTCGCGGGAGGACTATTGGAAACGCACTGTCGCATACGTCCGTTTTCTTATTGGAATATTTAGCTCATTAGGCAATCTCATACATCCCCTCTATCTCTTTATACATCTCCTCAAGATCTTTTTTAAAAAGTGCTCCTTCGGGACATTTCCTTTTTTTTTTTCTTCTTCCCAATATGATATGCGTCCCCCCCTTCAGTTTATAAGATATTTTTTGCCGTTCGAATTCCATAACAAACTTTTTAGACTGCATCATACCATCATGATAGTGGGGTCTTCATTAAATGGTTCTTTGAGCTTTATTTTATTTTTAAAATACCGTATTTCCGTCGGGATTATTCTCAGAATTTTCTCATTACTAACGCCTTGCTGTCAGATAAGATTTTCTTCTAAATAAGTGATAGTTGAATTAGTCATATTTTTATTTATTTTTATTTTATAGACCTAAAAAAAGCTATAAAAAGGGGACAGCCTCATGACATCATTATCAGAAATACATTAAGGAATGTGGCCCCCATTTGTTTGTATGTTGATTTGATTTTTTAACGTCGCAGTAAGCGACAACGAAAGTCACTCATAACCCGACGACGGAGTGAGATTTGAATTTTGTACGTCACCAGACAGGATTTATGAGGGTATAAGGATGTATGAGGATTAGGGTTCTTTAATGTGCAGAGTGCAAAGGGATCTACACAAGACCTCCTCGGTTTAAACTCTCATCCGAAGGAGCCGTCACTTCAAGAATTAATTCACACACCCAGAAATTCATACCAGCCCCAGCCGGGGTTTGAACCACGGACCAACCAGAGGCAAGCGAGCTAATCACTGTATTTGAAACCACTGGGGTTGGCTGAAACGTATAGCGTAGGCTACGTAGGCGTAGCCCATTACAACAGTAGACTACGTTCGTATTATTAAATTATAACTTTACGTATACGGTACAAGTACAACAAACATGCAGTAGCGGCATCAAAATAAACTTTTCCCCCTTTAATTCTTGTTGTTTTTGGCCCGGAAAAAAAAACAACAAAAAACAATGAAGCCCGTTAATTTGTGTTAAGGCTTTATAAGAGAGATACATAGCCGTGCAATAAAACCCTGGCGCGCAAATCTCCACTTGGCTCACGATGCTATAGAAGCTGTGTTATAATATCCAGTGCTGTACTCGCAGTTTCGAGCTATATAGCTGGATAATATTATGGAGAAGGGATGGATGGTAGAGCCGAGATAATATGGTAGGCTATAAGATTATTAGAGGTCTATATTTCGAAATAAACTGCACGCGACATATCACCCGTCCATAAAACTGAGTTATAATATACATTATAATATTATGGCATTAGTGTTGTTACCATAACCTTCATATTGGGAAAGTTCAGTTGCCAAGTGCAATTTACAAAATAAGCGCCTGTTGTGTTGTATTTTTAACGGGTTAAAACTATTTGCGGCGAAATTTTGTAAATTGTTTTATACAGTGATACCAGCATGGCTGCATAACCTTTGTAATGAATCTAATGAAACTCCATGCAGCAGGATTAAAACATCAGCCTAGAAATTACAGTTTAGTTTGTTTACTTTGTATTCTTTTTATATAGGCTACCTAAGGTCCTCACCTCACTAATAAAGTTTTTTTTCTTCTTCTTTCTCAACAGTATAACCAAGGACTTGGTATAACAGTATTAACTTCATTTTTAAATTAAATTAATTTTTTCGTCAATGCTTTGATTTTTTTAACGTCGCGGTGTGCGACAGCCGACAGCAAATAACTTATGCCAAATATCTGAGATTCGAATTTAGGAAAAAATTCATAATAATACCCATGTCCGTTTAGGACATGTTAATTTCGGCCCTAAAGGGTTCTTTTGAGAGTAAAGGGATAATATCTACGATTCTACACCAAGGGATCCCAGGAATTCTTTCCCGCCTCAACCGGGATTTGAACAGCCTGTGTGTATATACGTATACGGGTGGGTTTGGGGCCGGGAAGTCGACTGCGGGAGATCGACTGGTCGCGGATTAGTTATTTTTTCATCCTTCCACCTGGAGATCGACTTACCACGAGAGCGGCAAAAAAAGCGTAGCACCGTGTGTTTTTGTCGATCTCGTATCTCCCGGTTAAAGGAGAGTCGCTCTGCCGACCTGTCGATCTCCAGGCTATCGACTTCCTGCCACCAAATCATATGTGCCGCTTATAGACGATTACCCAAAGGCTTGAAGCCTGCATGTAGCTGTATAGGGTTTACATGGTACGTCATTACCTACAAGTAGGTAGAAGAGCCGGGGATGGGAAGAATTGGGTCATGGAACACAGGAACAGGTCACCCATCTTATCTTTGATTGACCACCCCTGCTGACTTTGGCAGATGTTCTCAAAGGGTACCTCTGCGCTCTGTTTTCTCATAGAGGTACTGTTTGGGAACATTGAAACAGTTGAAAACAGAAGCGTAGAGGTACCCTTTGGGAACATCTACCGCTGACTTTCCCCCACCCTAGACATCCATGTCAATATAATCTGACCAAAGCCACCAAACCATCATCCCACTATACCAAGCCCCAACCGAACTTGAACCGCAATTAAACGTTCAGAGAGAGACACAAAATTCACTAAATCAATTTCATTACTATTTAGCATGTACGTACTACGTTATCCACAAGACAATCGGCGTTGGTATATATAGGTACCCCATCCCCCACCCCTTCCCCCATCTTTTATCTATGACAAAACACTCCATTAGGCTTAAAACACACCCATACAACAGCGGTACCATCAGAATGCAGCTAGTAACATCATGTCGTTTTCATCTATAAACATAAATAATAACAACGTACATTCAAGCCACTATCAGGACACAGGCAGCATCTGTTAAAAGTCTGCGGGATTTTATGTTTCGACACAATCTCCCGTATTTTTAAGACCCCCCCCCCCCTCCCCCATCCTATAATACCTTAGCTCGCTCTCTATTTTAACAACCTTTGCAGCGCGTTCATCATACTATTTTTCGGACGCCAAAAGGCTTCTAGAACGAAGCAATAATAATAAAAAACTGACATAATACAGCATAAACGTTGCGGTAACCATGGTAACCTCGTTACATCATCGTCATCAAAGGTATAAAACGCGGGAAAAACCGAAATTATAATATGCTCTATACCTTTTTTTTTACTTTTCCTTTTAGCAGAAAGCTGAGGACAATGAACCAAAAAATATACACAACAAAAATTTAAACCCGAACGTAAATAATAATATTATACAGTTTATACGCTAAACGTGCACGTGCAAATTGCAAAACCCTGTTCCGAGGTAGAAAATAGGCCTAAAAATAGTTTATCTTTAGGCCTAAAAATCAAAACTTTATAATAAATCCTATTCATATCACGAAATTCAAAAAGTAACAAAAAAATTTTTGAAAACTGGTCACACGAGCGTTTTTTTTTTTTCAGCGATTTTTGACACTGCTGCATGAAATCGCGTGGTTTTATTGGAGAAAAAAATTGCACGTGCTTTTGCGGTTTATAAAACCACGCGATTTCATGCCGCAGCTTCAAAAAGCGCTGGAAAAAACGCTTGTGCGACCAAGTTTTTACGTTAGGCTGCTGTTATGCAAAGATTTTGAATAAATTCTAGCTAAAAATCAGTTTTTTTGAGTGATAAAATCCCGGTTGATTTGTTAATAATGCGCATGACCACGTGAAAAATTCCTTTCCTATATATACGCTTCAAAAGCATTCAAAATCTTTAGCATAACACTGGCCTTAGTAAATGTTTTAACAATAATTTATGGATATAAAAATAAATTTAATATATTTTTGTAATTAAAAATGTATGAAAGAGAATAAGAGATGAACGCTCTTAAGGTTTTGGCCAATTCTGAGCATCATGTATGACAACGACCTCCATATGCAGACAAGCTCCAAGACATTGTTTTAAAAATTAAAAACACTAAAGGCCATTTAACGGGATGGGGGAGAGGGGAGGGATGGAGGGAGGATAACTACACAAAAGCGCTCTTGCTTAAAAGGTCAATTACTATTTTTTATGACCGAAAAATTATTTGGAAGCTTGCCCAAACACCTAAACTATAAAGTATAAGCCTAATTGGTGGGCCTGAGCTTTTGTTGTGCTACATAGATAGCATAACAGCAAACAGCATACCGTTTATTTTATTTATTTAACGTACCCGTCTGGTATTTTGGTTTTATACGTGGTCTGGGTATGAGCCTTCACCTGCTCTATCTATTATTATACTTATCTAACTTGGTTAAAATTTCAAGTTTTAGTACCGTACGATTCATGTCCTACTTTCCATTTTAAGAGCAACTGGGATCTATATACAAACCCGGTTTTTATGAATTTATTTAAATTTTGTTCTCTCGGACATGCACTATTTCGTATCCGCAGTTTATCTTACCCGGCGGGATGGGTGATCCAGGATCAAGGTCTGAGCTTTCCAGTCCTGTATTAAATTACTTTGGTTCTGACTCTTCAGAGGATATTATACCTAATTTACCAAGAGTATAATAATAACCAAGAGTACATTCGGCTGTCTTATATCGTGAGTAGGTCTTAAAAGTACACAACATGAGCGATAGGCGGCGCGTCTGTTATTACAGCGTGCATTTCTCTCGATCACGCGTGAGGAGAAAATCAAGGGGTCTCTCAATAGGAAAAACTGCGTACGAGATTCTGGAACCCCGAAACCCGTGAATCCATAGAATCCGGTGGGATTCCCACCGGATCCTACAAAATTCTAAGGATTTCGGAGAAAATACACTCGTAAAACACGTTAAAGACCCCAGCTTCGCGTTGACAAAACTGTCCCTCTCCGTGTTATGGATGCCCTGTTTGCATTTTTGGAACTGCCACGCCGACTAACGCCAGCTAGTGGTGTGAAAACATTTTGTGTGCAGAGAGCAAAGGGATCTACACAAAGTGAATCTGCGATGGGTTTAAATTATTCTCACTCTGACAATTAAGGGAACATTTTTTGAGTATTTTGACCATTCAAAAATCACTTAGAATAAAACTTAATTTTGCACTCCCAACCACCTCTTAATAACGAGTTTAATCCAATTTAGTATCAAAAAATATAATGAACAGTTATACTATAACTATGGTTATTTTGTTACACAATTATAAAAGTTTGGAACTAGCTAGCTAGAGCACGGGCTAAATAGAACTCGCGTTAAAAGGCGCGCGTGCTGATTTTAAGTGCTATACGCGCGTTTATTATTTCTCGCGAGCTCGTTCGCAAACGAGGAACTATCCCGCGAGACAATGTCAAACTAACCGATTTTCCTGGGCAAATTTATGAACGCTGTTAAAATTAAGAGGAAAAGAACACTGCCGCCTCCTTGCACCTGATAGTAGCTTGAACAAAAAAAAAAAAAAAAAAAGAACATACTCCTACTACTCTGTATATGAACATCCTTGTGTGAACGAATAATCATCTGTTCCTGTTTTATTAGAAGGAGTTGTTAGAATAGAGGTTGTTTCGTTTTTATTTCTCGCTCCGGGCCCTTTCCCCAAATTAGATGTAAAAATTTATAACCAAAAGTTAAAGCGGATTCCGTATCATCTTAATACAAGAACCTAAAACTTCACTTTTATCCTGTAATACGTAGAGCATGCCCCTTTATAAAAGAATTTCTGGTACATCATGTTAACTGATACCATTCCCAAATTCGTATTATAACTAACTGACTGAAATCTTGGTGTTTATGACACATAATTATTTCTAATTAAAGAAACTCCTTGGTGTTAAAACATGGTTAAAACGGTAAAATATTCATGCTAAAAGAGAAATAAAAGCCCTTTACCAACGATATAAAAGTATAACTTATATCATAAAATATCATATGTTTTATACTTTTTAAATTTTTAATAAGGATATAAAAAGTTGAACCTGAACGTAGTCTAATGACCTCTTGCCGTTAATTGGCATGCCTAGCTTGAGTATAGCTTGAGCCCTGAGAATGCTCATTGCTCAACATATAGTATATGCAGCTGAAAGATAGGTCATGTACCTCAAAAATTACTATAGGACTTGCTATGACGTCATCACAATAAGTAAGGCCCCTCTATCTCAGAGATAGAGGGGCCTTATAACAATAAGCAAAGGGCAAAAAATAGATATTATTATTTTTAAAACAATACACGAAATACCTGACGTCAGCATCCGCCATTACACCAGTGAATTATTCCCAAAAGTTTGAATGTGAATTGAAAACAAAATTATGTTTTCGTTTTCGAAAAGATGACATATCAAAAACAAACATTTTGATGTATCACATGTCCACATTCGTTCAGGGATTATACGAAGATACATTCATTTAAAGATGTTCCACTTTGTTAATGGCGGCGAAAATAGTGCTGCGCACTTCTCAAAAGATATCGTGTATAGAGTATTTGCCCATCAAATACGAGGGGTTAAAATGAATGCATAATTATTTTAGAATGCTCCCCAATGTTCCTTTAAATACACACTTAATTTTTGGGATGTTCCAGTTCAGTCAGTTTGCTAGTATTTTATAAGTAATTTATGGAAAACCTAATTTTGGATTATCCGCCGTGTTCCGTTGCATAATTTTGGGATGCTTATCTATTTCAAATTTTCAAACTATCATTTTCAATGGTTGACCTAAAAATCGATTTTTATAAACTAACTTAATATTTCGATATTATAATCGATGTTTCCCTGACAGCTCAGTTTTCAGCCATTTTTCAAAGTTTGAAGCTTTCTTCCAATTTAACCTGTTGTTATACAAAAATCCACTCTTTTCCTTATACCGAATTCCTATCCAGCAACAAAAAATATAAAGTAGGAAATAATAACAATAAAAGAAAAGTCAAAACATACTACAATCTAAAATTCACTCCACGTTCAGACCCTAATCGCGCTGAGCACCACAAAGGTACCACAATTTTCTACTGTAAGCTTTCGCGGTCTGCAACCATTTTCAACAAGAGCCTATGCTATCACTGGAAGAAAAATATAATAACTGTTTATATATCAAAATAAATGCTTAAAATAACTCGGAGTCAAGATACACAACGTTCTGCGAAGTTCTCAATTTTAAAGGCCTGATGAAGTCCTACCCTCAAATAAAAAAAATTTGAATACATTTTAAACATAGCTCATAAATATGAGTTTCACATTTCAATACCGTATACGAGAATATTCTCTGAGATAAAATGTGACTTTTTTCTAAGCTGCCAGACTTATGTTAGACACGTATTTATACCCTCTTTGTAAAATATAAACTTTATAGCTCAACTCTACCGAAAAAAAAAACCATGCTGATGCTATGCCGTACATAATAAATATGAATTATGCACCCTATAAAGTTGTCGTTTATTTCGTGATGCAGAAATATTTTCCCTTTTTTCAAAGATAAAAGGAATTTTTTTATATATATTTTCTCAAATTATCTTATTTTATATGGTTGTATTGTTTCTTAGCACTTTCTTCAAAAACATATACTCGTAATAGACTGTTTAATGTACTGTATACCATTTTTTCCCACGCTCTAAAAGGTTGCCAAATTGGCAAAATTACGCACAATTTTGTTGGAGCAAAAACTACTTATTCTTTACGGTAAAACTTACTAATCGTAAAAAATGTACCGATAAATTTAAATTTATTTTTGGCACTAAAGTGTAAAAATATTCTATAAATTGCGAATTTACTGCTGGTAAAAAAATTTAAGATCTTTTATCATAGGCCTAGTGTAAAAAATTTTGGGGCAATCTCGAACAGAAAAATTTTTTATCATATCCCCCAAAATTTGGAATAAAATAATAATTTATGAAAATGGCAAACAAAATTATTTAACACTTTTGGCAAAGTTTGTAGGCTACTCACTTCGGGAAACAAATTAAAACTTAAATACCAACCAGCTTACAACTTACTTTAATTACACTTACTAAACATTATAACTTACTAAAATTACACTTTAGTAATTTTAAGCCACTTAAAATTTGGCAAAGGTGTGGCAATATCACAGCACGAAAACTTAAAATTACCAAAAATCCGGCAAACTCACTTTTTCAACATATTAAAATTAATAGTAAAAACAATTTTTTGGCAAAATTTACACTTTTAACTTAATAAATACCACAATTCCCCCAAAAATTCAACTTTATCACAAAATCGCACACTTTTTTTGGGCAAAGTATTTCACTTACACACAAAAATAATGAATTAATTTGGCAAACAAAATATGTAAAAAAATTCACAAAACTATACCAAACACCGCACAAATTTTTTTTGCAATCACTATTTCACCAACACTTTACACATCATTATTGAAAAAATAGCCTTGTTTAAAAATTTACATCTGCACTATCCCTCTAGCTATCGCACGTGATATAAAAATTCACTCCAACGCAACGCTCGCGCTGTTCAGAACATTCAACATAACGAGGAGAGCTGGCGCGTGAATAGAAAAAAACGTGCGTTTTTCGCCGTTCCTAAACATCTTTCTGAGCAAAAAAGCTAGAGAGGAAAGCTGGAACAGCATGTAATAATCTACCTTCTAGCGCCTGATGCAGCTAGCGCCATCCTCCCGCCTCCCACCCCCTTTCCTGGTCGTCCCCCCTTTCACCCAGGCGCGCGACAAATATCGCGAGGCGGATAAAATATGGAATAAACTAAAACAAGACAAGGATTCCAGTTAAGCCGTTAAGGGTGTATTGAGCTCGCATTTTTATTATCTTCGGCTGTCGGACTTTATTGGGGACAGCATAAGAAGATAGAAAAAATATATACAGCTTTGCTTTGGAGTAAATCGGGCCCCTGATTATACTAAGGACGGCTTCTCCGATATACTCGTATGTACGTTAGAGAAAATGGCATTTCAAGCAGGAAGGGTGCGAATGCCAAGAAGTCTATATCGCTGCTATATCGTCAGACTTTTTTTTTTCTAACGTTTTAGATAGCATGATACTGATTCTATAATCAACTATGCAAGGGAATGAGCCTTAAAATCAACACTACACTAACTTAGTACACTTTCCAGGAAGAAGTTTTGCTAGGTGTTTTGATTGTTGTAGTAAGCCAAACATTAAAAGTTGATCTTCGGCATTTTAAACTCTTTCAGCACATTTTTAAGAATTGCATTCACCGGAAAATATCCTTGCCAACACCTAAGCCTGGATTAGAATAGGGGTATAGTTGTAAACATTGATGGGTTCAGATGCAACCGCGCAACCTTCAAGCCACTAGCGCTGGCTCAGATTACTCGGGTCTCTAAGAATCAGGAGCTACTCCTCTCACCCTGTCACCCAGGGCGGATTACCAAAGTCAATAGACACAGTGCCTAGGGACCCCCCCCCCAGTGGCGGATATAAAGGTCGGGGGGGGGGGCCTTAAAATTCATCAAATTTCAAAATATGAGTTAAATTTTACAACATTTTTCCGAGGGTTTCACCCCAGTAGCCTACCCTCGAACTGAATAATGACATATTTTTAACAGAACGCTAATTTGACTTGTATTCGGAAAATTTTTGCCCCCTTCTCCCCCAGACCCCCTGAGCATACATTGAAAATTTGTGGGAAAAAAAATTAGGGTCCTAATCTAATAAGTGACGCTCACCAACAAAAGTAACCTAAATTCATTAATGAATTTTAATTTCCACCTGATTCCACTTGTACAATTTCTTGCCCAAAGGTAAAAGTCAGAAACAGCATTGTGAGATACAGTACGAGTTATACAACGAAAACTAAAATAATCTTTTGATATTAAGCAAGCATAATATTTGTAGCGGCAAAATTCTATCTCTAGAGAGCAAACACTGCAACAAAGAATGACCACCTGATGTTAAGAAAACGAGGAGGAGGGTGATGTTTTGCGTTTATATTCACCCTACGTATTAGGAGAGGATTTAAGAACACTCTTTTGATAACAACGGGAGTCTTGAGCGTTTATTTATTTTCTATAAACTTCCGGGAGAGAGGGACAATTCTCCCGGGGGAAGAAGTACAGGCTACCGGGACCTCTCCAAAATAATATACTGTATATGGAGTTATTAAATTTTTATTATTTTATTTTGGCGTCCACATAATAATGCGTTTAATAATAATTTTTCGTGTTTAGTTTACACAACACTTTAGGTTGATAAGTCAAAGACCTTGTGTTTTGATTAAAAGCTAGAGAGCAAATCCGACTTCTTCTGTTATTTCTTGATTGGAATCTGTCTTCGTTATTTATTTATCTAACTACTTACATCAGTTGCGGGGCTATAGAGAGTGATTGTTAATAATTAATTGAGTTAATATAATTAAGACCGCAGTGCCGATGGGTACCACTTTAAGTTTGACGAATAGGAAAAAGTCAAGAAGCTTCAGGTTGTTTGTTAAAGAGTGCAACTGGGACTGGGAGTCTTTACTTAGTACCCTATTATAGCCCTCCTGACATATCCAGTTGGTTGGAATTTTGGCTGTTCAATGATCATTAAGCACTAAAGCACTTTATTAACATTGAAAATAAACTTATAATTTATATAGGAAGTCGGGTTATTAACCTAATAAGAGGGCTGACTGTAGATTGTAGAAGGTTGCCTAGCTAAACAGGTCTATACTCACCAGGGTTCGGACTGTTTCAAATTTCGGTACCAGGTCCATAAAGTAAAATTTAAGTTCCGGTTCTAAATCTATCTTTCAAAAATAACGTACGTTGTAGCTTCAATTTACAGCAGGATTCCCTAAAAATTTCGGTTGGAACCTGGTCATTTAATTTTTTTTTCGAGATTTTCGGAACCGGTTCTGGTTCTTTCAAATTAACCGGTTTTTAAGGTTCCGATTCCGAATCCGCTGCTCGATCTTGACATACAGATTAACCTGCAGAGTGCAAGGGGAACTACCAAAGAGGGACCCCTTGCCCTGGGTTTAAACTTTCACCCAAAGGATCCACCAGTAGCCTACGCTTTTAAAAGAATTTCACTCACCTAAAAATTGGGGGGAATTGAACCCCCAAACATTGCTGAGTTCAGAGAGGTGCACAACCTGAAGCAAATGGATCGCTGCTTATAATTTTTATTTGATCTTAAAGCCTTATCAACTGCATTGGATTGGAACATTCGCAATCTATCCTAATCTTATAGGGGGAAATGAACCATAATCGGTTCACCCTGTATACTAGAAGTTAAACGGACCGAATAACTCCAAAAAGAGAGCGGTATTTGATCGATACATAGTTACACCATCCATATATGATCAAAGCTCAAAAGAAAAAGAAAAAAATTCCCCTAGATTCCCTTTTTTTTTTTTTTTGGCATTTTAGCTCCAATAAACCTTGGTATAATGGCAATCCCGCGAGAGGTAAAGGAGAAGTTCCAAGATCAACTGAGCAGAGAATAATAACTTATTTTTATCAGCCACTTCAGTTAGATCCAAGCGATGAGACAATAATAACACAGTCAAGTTCATTTAAAAGAAGGCATATTATACGTAGAGAAAAATAGGCCTATAGGAAGAAGAAGAAAAAAAAGTTCTCCTATCTCAGTAAAGAAGCGAAATTAGAAAGAACACTGGGGTGCATTTTTGGAGAAATTATATCGCATACGTGCACAAAGTATAATTTGCCGAAAAATATAATATTACTCGTATAAGGATGTATTAAAGTCTCCATGTAATAATACGCTATCTGTTCTCATGTCGAGGATTGTTTTATTTATTATATTTTATACGAATATAGACTCATAGAGTCTTATAGGAGTTCTACTTCTATAGTATCTTACCGTATCTGTGGTTAGAATTTAGAAAAGGGAAAGATAAGAGATTGCTAATATAGGAGAACGGCCATGGCCATGGCATGGAGTTAATTCAGGTAGCCCGAGTTAAGAGTGTTCACTGTCCTGTCCGCCATTAAAAAGATTACATCATCTTTTAATTAGCAATGAATTGTTAAAATTATTAACATTTAAGTATTCTG
>JAQGBM010000760.1:0-12380 GCA_034698405.1 Symphylella vulgaris | reverse complement strand
CCTAAAATGTTTTACTTACCTTGAATCACCTTTTTTGTTTGAAGAATCCAAATCAGAAAACTAAACACAACCTATTTTTTTCTTCAGTTCATAAAATAATTAGATTTTCTTGTTACCTTAGGCCTAATGCACGAATAGGGAACTTTATATTACAGTATATGTTTGTAAAAATTTAAAGCAGAAAGTGGCTTATGGTAGGTTTATTTTCGTCAAACGTGTTCTGTCCTACTACTACCGTACGGCGTACTGTAGGCTACGTATTACTTGTCGTGTCTGAACTGACGTTTTCGAGTGCCAATGTAATTTTTGTATAGATTATAATGCCAGTTAGATCCCATGAATGGTTGTGAGAATTACATGAATGGCAACATAACAGTTCGCCTAACAGTTTAGGCGAAAAAGCAGTCGGCCGAAACAGAAAAAAGGGCAGGTTGAAAATCAAAACTCAGCTCAGCGCAGTTTGTAGAAGCTTTCGCGTGAACCCGGCCTAACGCTATTAAAAACTAATTTGATATGGGGAAAGTATTATTAATCAATCAACAATAAGCAATATTTAATTTTTTTTTATTGACGTAAATTATAGGAACTTGATGCTAAAAGTTATTCCATCAGAAATAAACCTAAATTATGTTTTGAAATCGCAAATCCAATAATTACGAGTACTACTTTTTCCCCAACATCTTAGAAAAATCATTATTTCTCTGTGACCCAAAATGCAGTTTAGTAAAACCTCTGTGTAGTGTAGTAAGTTAGTACAATTCTAACTAAATGTACTAATACATTTTAATGGCAAATTTGGTTTCCTACTGTTTTCTTTAATACCTGGTCTTTCGTGGAAAGTGTTTTTCTGATGTTGGATATTGTCTCTATCGAGCCACGTTAACGAAATTTAAAAATATGTTTCGAATTATTGTTAATTATCAATAGGCTATCCAACATCAGTATTCAGTAAAACACTTTAGTTTTCCACGAAACCAAATTTGCCATTCAAATGCATTAGGTACTACACAACATTAAATATTTTTAATAAATCCCGAGGCAAAACACTCTCCCTTATTTCTTTAAACATTTTCCTATTTGCACGTAAATAAAAAATTCAATTAAAAATTTAACTATTAAAAATGTATATCTTTATTATTTGTATCAAAAAAATCTGTATCTAATTAACCCTATAGTCTCACTAATTTATTGCTAAGTTAATGCACACTATTAGTATAAATATATATCATCTGAAAATATTATGTTCCCAAACTGTGGAAGAGCAAATTATTTAGATAAATGTATTTGTAGTTGTTTAGTCATAAAATTATTTTAATACATTAATTTATCACTGTTAAGTTTGGGAACTCGTTTTGTTGTTTTGAATGAATGAACACGAAATGAAAATTAACAGATTTACTCAAAAATCTTCCAATATTAAAAATATTAATGTAATTTATACAAAATAAATATTGATTTGGCAAATATGTCACTAGCCTACATGGATTGTTTTTGTTGATATTATAATGCATAATAATTATTAAATATGGCCACAATATTATTGTTTACCCCTAACTTACAGTTATGATAAGAACTATGTTTGTATAAAAATATTTTATGCTAATTATTATTTTGTTACAGTTTTTATTAATTATTAAATGCATTTTCTATTTTATGAATATTAAAACAACTTTTGTGCCGATACTATTTTGATTTTTAAAATTTCATCAGAAAAACAAATCTAATTAAAGTTTTAACACAGTTTTTTTCCCACTGTTAGCAGTTTTTAAGTCCAAATTAATTGAACCACTAAGGTCCGAGTGCACGAGGTTAACCCTGGCCGGGTTAACTTGAATATGATCAAACGAAATAAATTGATATAATCGTCACCCTTGAACGAAAATGGACATAATTATGATACTTTACAAAAATATTTAAAAGATCTACTCGAAAATGTAAATAAATTATGGGGGGTCGTCGCATTAAATATAAAGATTTAAATTCAAAATATACTGAAACCTCGAATATCTTCTGATTTGACGACGGAAATAAGTATCATAAATTATGTCCAATTTCGTTACGAAGATATCAATTTATTTGGTTCGAAGTTCGATTATATTCAAGTTATGGTTAACCTCATTACGTGGACCCCGACCTTAGTTATTAGGGAAGAAGGTTATAATAACCTTGGTTATTAGGACTTGAGAATTACTGTTTCTTGATAAATAAAATAATTAATAATGGAACTAATATCTTATTTATTTCCAGGGAGAGCCAACAATCTTTGTTTTGCATCAAATTTCTTGGAATAAATTAAGAAAAACTACAGACTTGATTTAAAAAAAAAAAATATAGAATGAAATTATAAAATATCCTAATAATTCAATAAATAGTAAAGAAATTGTTTGTGATATTTTGATGTAACAATTTGTTTTTTAAAAATAAATATATATTAAATATCTTCTCTAAATTGCATAATATATATAAAATATCCACAGACATCGTGGACGTACAAAAACATTACTATATATACGGTAATAACATTATATTTTAGAAAACAAAAAATCTAAAAAAATAAAGCAGCTAACATAGCTGATACGATGAAAAAAATATAAACAATTTCCAGCTGCACAAAATATTAATTTTTAATCAAAATAACAGTTTTAAAAAATGGCACTTGGGTTTTTTAAAAACAAAAATTAATTTTTTCCTAAAGAAAGAAAAAAAAACCATATTTTTATTTCATCTGGAAATTGTTCTTACAAATAGAGAAATTTAAACTGGATCATATTTAGATTCACCATTAAAATAAGGCACTAATTATTAATAATTTAAGGGTGTTGATAGGATCGAAAGTAACATCAAGAAAATATTGTGAAAATTTTCCCACGATTGAGTAATAATTCTGATTTCCAGTTTAAAAATAGAAGAATTTCCCGAGATTTTTGGTTCTAAAGTTACGTAAAATATTCGCGCTTCCATAGAAACCAAACTTCTGAATTTCTTGGATGACGTGACATTTTTAAAAAACAGAAATATAGCGTTTATTACTCCATCTAAAAAAAACGGTTACCCTAAAACCTCGATTATAGTCCGCTCTCGTGTTAATAGTCCGCACTTTTAGTATAGTCGTGTATAATAGACCGCGGTTTTAGCTAGATCGAAAAAAAGCTTGTATAGTCCGCGGACTACAATCGAGGTTTTAGGGTAATTTTCATGATGATACTTTCATTTTAAGCATGGAATTTCCTATAGACCATATCCACGAATGTAAACAAAGACAATAGTTCTAAAGCATGCTCCTGCGGCAGATTTTCTTCCGGTTTCAAGAGCTTGGCCTGTTTTCTCTCTGCTTTTTTTGCTCCTGACCTGCGGTTATAATCAAAATTTACGAGTCTAACGGTATGTTGAAGTACTGTAAAATAGAGTTACTAATTTTACCCAGCTAATCAGCCATACCTAATTTTCATATTGTGCGCTTCAAATCGGAAGTATCGCTGCCGCAGTTCGTGGATTTGGTCTATAAATACCACGTATCCAACGTATTTTAATCACCCGAATTATTTTCAAACTTTCCTACGACTTGTTTGACCCAACTGACGGTCGGTAACTTATTTTTATTCTGAATCCGGGCAACTAGATCCGGTTTCTTGGGTTTAATTGGCGGTTTTTTCTCTTGTTGTTGGTCGTTGTTGTTTTTGGTCTTTTTTTCGTTTGTGATTGAAAATGTTTCGTCCAAAGTTTCGTCTTGATCGCTATAAATCGCTGAATCTCGAAAAACGTCCGAATTTTCCATCAGATTTTCAACCGCTTCAAACGACTCTTCGTAAAATCCGTCAGACGATTCGCGATCGAAACACGTCGACCCCGCGTCGCCGCAGCCATTTTCCTCGTCGTCGTCGCTCGATGAAATGGACCACGACGTCCGAACCGACGACAGAGATAAAACACTGTCGGGACGAGGTTCACGATGACGGATGACGGAAGGAACTCCGTAATCACCACCTCCTCCTGTCCCCTGATGAGCGATCCTAGCTCCGATGACTGCGCTGCCTGGCGGATGAAACGGAAGTCGGTTGATCATCGGGGGTCTCGTTTTTCGTCTCTGTAACCTGTGTTTTAGGACGCGATCGTATAATTTACTCACGGAAAAGGCTAAACGAGTCGAGGAAGAAGGATCTTTATTCTTTAAAGACTCTGTTTCGCAGTCCGAAGTCAAATTACACACAGATTCCGACTCTGAAGGACACGTTCCTCGATTCGAGGACGACGATTTGAGTCCAGATAGTTTGGCACTGACTGTAGCGAGGACTTGGCGAATAGAGGATCTTGACGAGGACGATCGATAGATCTTGTGCTCCGGGTGATGGAAAGAGGAACCGGAATTGGACCCCCCTTCTCCCAGGTCCTCCATACTCTCTGCTGGCGTAAATTCTTCTACTTCCGGCGGAAGAGCGGAAGGAGGGATTAAAAAACCACTTCCGTTTCCGTTACTGTTTCTATTTTCCATCAATTGTTGCATGTAATGTTGATCTACGTGCGAAGATGCGATTGTAAATGGTCGATCGGTTCGACTGCTACATCTAGACGATCTTGGAGGGGAGGGAGGGGTTGACGATCCTACCTGGAAACTGCGAGGCAGAGAACCGGCCTTCTTGGTCTGTTGTTCGGGAAGGTGTTGGTTCTGATTCTTGAGCCAAACGGCGGGAGTTGTTGGACTCTCATCATTATTCGTTCTCGAACCATTTTCTAGAGGCGAAAAAAAGAATGTGACGTAATCCTCAGAATCTGACGTCACAGCTGTTCCCTGAAGTGGGGGTTCTACGGGAGGCACGCGAGGGTTCAAGTAGGGATCTTCTTCATCTCCTTTATTTCTTGATGATCTCCTCCAACTTCTGAAGCTACTCGAAACCTATTTGAAGAAATAAAACAAAATAAACACGTGCGTCCAAATAATAACACGGTTCGGAACGGAACCGGAACCCAGAAAAATTGTTATTTTTAAAGAACTGGTACCGAAAGCTAGGAACCAAAATTTTTAGCAACTCATTTTAAAATCGAAGCTACAAAGTCATTCTTGAAACTAGATTTGGAACCGAAACATAAAATTCCTTTTTTGAAAGAACCGGAATCCGAACTAAAACGGTTCCGAACCCTGATAAGAAAATAAAGAATAAAAACCTTTTTTCTGTTGTTTTGCGGTGGTTCAAGATCCCCTTCGACGCTGCTGTTGCTTCGACCCAATTTGGCAGTGAGAAGCTGTTTCGAATTCTTTCGCAGACGGTTCAGACCCTCGGCCGTCTTTCGTCGCCGCTCCTGTTTCCGGCGTTCAAGATATTCTGGCGCCGAATGCTGACGCCGCGCGCTCGATTTATCCGTCGACGCGTCAACTGAAAAAAAAAAAACATATTTTTAAAATGAATGATAATTACGGCTCATTCACACCAAGGTTTTTAGGCCGGTATTCAGAATCCTTCGGTCAAACCCAAGGATTTCACAATAAGCGCTTAAGTTTTTACTAAATTCTTTGTTAAACTTAGGTGGTTCATATTTAACTTCCTTATCAATCATCTCTTTACTGTTGTATAGGGTTGTTCCAAACTTCCCTCAGGGGTCCAATTAACATCTTTCAGCATCCAATCTTTTTGTCAATTTCTAATATTCTTTCCATCGTAGAATGCAAGTTTGGAATAAGTTAGTCCCATTCTAAATCAGTAGCGCCCTCTCGGTAAAGAGATGATTGAATCATTAATAAGATACTTAGTTTAACAAATAATTTTAGTAAAAACACGCGCAATGAGTGTGGATTTTGAGCGGTATAGTAAGGATTCTGAATACGGGCCTGAAACTTTTCTCCTATCCCTGAGCACAACGTAGTCGCCACGTTGTTGATCGATGAAGATATTTTGGTGGATGAGACAATAATTGCAAGTGGATTTGGTGGATGAGACAATAATTGTGGATGAGACAATAATTGCAATAATAGTTGAAAAGAATATAATTTTCTTACGTAGTGATGTTTGACTGCATTCTCCTAGTTGCATGACGAGTTGTCTGGCGTGACACGGTATTTCTGCCTCATAGTTTTCAAGAATCACCCTCTTTAGTTGCAAAGTCCACTCTCTCTTTTCGTCCGGGTTCCTAGCCTGAAGTGTGTACTGCATCCGGGGATTGTCGAATGGAATGATATCAAAATGGAGTGGCTTCCCTCGGATCATCTCAATCAACATCAGGTTACAACACTAAAACATTATTATAAACTCAGGTTAGTTTTAATTTTATTTCCCAGTGAAATTTTTATTTCGGCGACAAACTTTTATCAACCATTTGCGAAAATGTTTTGCTAAAAGATTTTTAACCCCCGTATTTTCCTCCGACTGCTGAAAAATTGGGATGTATAAGGCCGGGCGAAAACGAGGACGCATTTTTGCGTCTTGCTGCTGCCGGACGCAAAAGTGTTTTTGCTCTCAGGTTTCGTAACACCTGAACGGATTTTGACGCATGATATACCAAAATGTCCGTCTTGAAATGATCTCTTCGAATAAGTAAAAATAATGTGGGATCACTGCATTACCCCGTAAATAAAAAGATATTTGAGAAAAAACTGAAATTTCGTGTTCGATTGAATTTTCCTCAAATATCTTCTAATTTAATGCAGTAACCCCTATTATTTTTACGTATTCGAGGAGTTCATTTTAAGACGGACATTTTGGTATAATCATGCGTCAAAATCCGTTCAGGGATTACGAAACCTGAGAGCAAAAACACTTCTGCGTCCGGCAGCAAGACGCAAAAATGCGTCCTCGTTTTCGCCTAAAAAAAAACAGACTTTTTACACGAGGCGGATAAAAGAAAAGTATCTTTTTCAATTTTATTATTATGTTTTAAATCTCAATTTTGGCTAAGAAACTCTTTCCAATGATGAAAGAATCACGAAAATCCCTTGAAATCCAAACCGGGATTTCACAAATTAAAAGAAAAAAGAGAACGTACCAGAATGTGAGCCTTGTAGGTGAGAAATCCTCCTTCCTTTTTCTTGGCAATTAGAAACATCTTTTCGAACAGAAACACGTGTCTCATGGCTTTGGCACCGTACACTGGAAATGTCCCCTCCGCAACCAATTCACCAAACGTTGTCAAATCTGGACCCTATTATAATAACCATTTAATTAATATTATACCGATATTAATCTCAAAAATAATAATTCTAACCTGCCACCCATCCAGACAGCTCTGAATCTCCTGGACTCGAACGGAATGCTCGTGACGGCGCTTCATCTCGTTGATGTGATGCGCCAGTCCAGTCATTGTCGAAAGCGCCGTCACGATGTGGTGGTAGCCATCTTGATCCGTCTCGTAATGCTTTACCAGGTTCTGAAAATAAATATATTTTTATTATTAGAGATCCTCTAGGAGAATAAAATCTTTGGAAGAAGGTTATTTTCTTTTTGTTTTCGGGGGATTATCTGTAAAATTACAACTCGCGTTTACAGTTTACTCGTTTTCAAATGGGGGAGCATCCCTGGAGAGGCTGGAGTTGGGTATATTTTACTTCCTGTCAGCTGATTAACAGAAACCAAAACGTCTAATTTATTCAGAACGGAAGTATAAATAGCACAACTCGGCGGCTCTACCAGAAAAAAACGATCTATTCGTCCCACTTTTATAGTAATTTTACAGCTAACCCTGCAGAATCAATTTAACCTATTATCATTCTCCATTAGGACCAACTTTCGTATCACACGATGATTTGTTACGTCCATTTAATTCTCCCATAAAATCTCTTTCTCCGTATGAATGAGCCTTTAGACGTCGAATCTGGTTGTAGAATAACTAGAGAATTAGGCTCTACCACTACTCTATAGCTTGCTAAGGGCCGAGTGCACCTAGGAGATTAAACCTAACTCCAGGGTAAACTAAGCTTGAATATAACCGAACGAAATAAATTGATTTCTTCGAAACTTTTCAACGAAAATATTTACCAAAATGTCCGTCTTGAAAAGATATTATATTAGAAAATGTAAAAAAAATTATGGGGTCGTCGCATTAAATATAAAGATATTCGAGATTTTAGAGCGAAATTTAATTATGTTATTTTGAAAAATCTTTATATTTAATGCGACGACCCCAAAATTTTTTTACATTTTCTAATAGATCTTTTAAAGTATCATAATTATGTCCATTTTCGAGGTTATTTCGTTCGGTTATATTCAAGTTAACCCTCGAGTTAACCTAACCTCCTTGGGGCACCCGGCCCTAAGTAATAAATAGCCCTGGATTTTATTAGGTAGAGATTCTGAATGAGAAAATTATCCAATATTAATAGGTAATTTTTGTCAAAATGGAGTTTGGTTATTTAATGATGTACGAAATTGAAACCACATCCGGACGATTATTGCGAAAAAACAAAGTCATTAGACAGACTCTTGACCCCCAATAATTTTAAAACATTTCAACTTGATACTGAATGATTCATGCAACTACGAAATACTACACTGTTATTAGTCTGACCATAAACTCCACTGGTTTTCAAGTCCTAATACTGTAATATACAGCTGTTATAAATTAATTCTGTTATAATTTCATTAAAAAGACTATAGAAGGACTTGAAACCCATGGGATTAAATAACTTACAAGACTTTCAATTTATTATCAGAAAATATTACATTTATGGGTCGATTGATAAAGTTGAGATTAAGCCTATTTTATTCTTAATCCGGGTAAATCTTGACATTAGTCTTAGATTTAATTTCGATTGCTCAGGTGATTTTTAGCGTAGGCTAAACTAATAAATTAACTAAACTAAAACTAGCAATTGAGGATTCATGTTACACCGAACTTTAATCTGGAATTTAGCTAAGTTAGTCCGGACTGCGTTATTTGCAATGCGCGTTTTGTCACTGCGCAAGAGAGTAGAATCGACCCATTATATAAATAATTATTGTATTTATAACTTAATTTAATCTTTGTAATGTTCATTTAGGACCTAAAATGGCAGGTATTTATTATTTTCTGACAATAGGTGTTTTAGTAGAATTTAAACATAATTATTTTTAAATATAAAAAATAAATCTCTTAATTAATAATTTCAAAGTAAAATAGCAGATTTTTTAATATCAAAATACTCTAGTTTTTAAACTTATTACATCAACCTGATCATCACTTTGTCACTTTTAATTTTTTTTAACACTTTTTTTTTTTTGAACTATAATCATATTATACAGTATTTTTGGTTTTAATCTATTAATAAATAAATAAATATTATTTTCTTTTGTTTAATTTCAATTCTAATTCTAATAATAATTTAAATCCTAATAATTTAAATCCTAATAAATAAACAATATTTATTTTTTTGCTTCTTTGTATAAAATTTGTATTTTTTTAATGATTTTAAATGTTGTTTTTGGACCGAATTATTGTTTTTGTTTTTTACACAGTTTTAGAAAAAACTTTTTTTTTGTTTGAGACTTTTAATGAGTTTAGTTTTTTTTTTTTTTTTTTCAAAAGTAATTCGTACAAATGATTATTTTACGTAAAATACAGTAAAATAAAACAGTTTTTTTTTCTATCTGACATTCTCATGCCATGACGGCCTGAGCGTGTGCAGCCAGAGCCAAGGAAACCACTTGCTTGTAACTCATGACAATGAGTAAAAAGTAAAGTCCACAAACAAAGTGAACAATTCCGAATAAGGAGCTCATGATTAGAAACGCAGATCCGTCGCTGAACGCCCTGTAACCCAGGACCAGGATGAAAATTACGTTGAAAAATAGAACGATTACTTTGATGTAGATCCATATGGTAAATCGGAGGAGACTGTGTTTTAAAACACCAACGATTAACATCACTTGGGTCAGGGTCAAGATCCCTAGGATTACTATGGTACCCACTTCCACTGCATCTACAATGTCTCTATTATCTTCAACATCCTTCTCTTCCTTTCCAGACACTTCCGTGGCCACTAGGATGGGCGAAATTGCCACAATAACGAGGGTGGAAACGCTTATCGTAATGTAGAGGGTAGCGATTATCAAAACTCCTGCCCTCAATGAAAATTTACCACAACAATTGTCCAACTTCATCTTTACTGCTGCTTTTTTTAAAAACTTTTGCGCACAATCGCTTCACTCCTACTAATTTTTTAAATTTAAAACTTATTTATAATGAAATATAATGGTTTAAAACATATTATTTAATAGTATTTAAGACGTAATAGTAATTAATCTTCGTCATTATAACTTTTTTTTAATAAGAAAATAAAGAAAGAGCATTGATGAGAATGAAATAGTGTCCTTAACTGAATGATTCAATGTGTCGACGTGGCTTAAACATACGCAGTATTTGTCGAGTACTGATTATGTTGATGTCATAATGGTTGTAACTATTTTTTTTTTCTTTTTAACCCCCACGTGCAAATTAAGCAAATTAGCCCCCCCCCCCCCCCTCATCTATTTCTCAGGGCACGAGAACCCGTGAGTTATTAACCATCCATGAGATGCACTTAAAATCGTTACGTCACCGTCACATAGTTATTTCGTAAAACCGATCCTCGAATAATAGAAGTATAATAGGTTAGGTTAAAACCGATGATTTATACCTTCGACACACAGTTTGTCGTGAAAATATATCTATTCGAATAATGTAAGAACTTTAAAGCGTAGAAAAATATTAGAAACCCCTCTAATTATTCGATCTTTTCACGACAAACGTTTTCGCCATCTTTATTCGTTCAAATGTTACTACGAAATCTTTACTTGACGAAAAGAAGAAGAAAAAAAAGTTCAAAGTGCCTTAAAACACCGGACATTAACATATTTTTATTTTATTGTTATTAGTACGACTTAAACCCAATATCCCACCAAGGATATCGTAGTGTAATCGATGTTTAGGGGCACCATAATTTGAAAAATAACCTACTCTAGGTTGTATAAAAATTATATTTTCTATAATTTGGGGTTATAAGTTTAATCTACTTGGTGGCACAAAATCAAGCCTTTTAATTTTAGCTAATCATTGATTAAATACTAATCACTCGATGGTGGGTGTCATAAGTCAATACTTTTGAAATTCTTCCCATAGACGTCCATAGTAACTATTTACTATCATGGACGTGTCGCAGCCATAAAATAATATTCTGCCCATTGACGTCCATGTTAGTAACTATTTAAAATTCCCCGCTTTTCAACCGATATGAAATTACCTGTAAGAGTAGATGGTATTTGAGAATCCTCTGGACCGGCTTCAGAAGGTACGAACCCAGTGGAAGAGTGTGACCTAGGTTCGATTGCCTCTCCTGCGGAAACAAATTAAAAATTTTAACAAATATTCGGGGATTAACTTAGATTTAAAATAGAATGCGTAACGAAATTCGGGTCATTTTCTGTGCGTGACTGCAAGCTATGGAATTAATAAAGAATGCTCAGTTATTCTTGTAGGGATCGGTAAATGTCATATTTTCTTAAATAATGCATTTTAATATTTTTAAATAATTTTTAAAGTAAAAAAAAACCAACAAATTGATTTTTTTTTCAGAAAAAAACTGTGTTTTTCTAAAATTTATTTAAACATAATAAAATACATTTTAATAAAATGTGAAATTTACCGATCCCTAAACAAGAATAACTGAGCTTTCTAACGGTATATTTTTTATTAAATTCCATAGCCTGTAAAAAGTGTGGCGACGCACAGAAAATGACCCACATTTTTCGTTGTGTTTGGACTTGTAATAACTTACTCTAAACATATTTGCTGTTTCTGTCTGTCTCATCAACTCCGTTAGGGCTTGAACCGTCCTATTTTTTTTAAGTTAAATCAATTTTAATTAAAAATTCGTCACAGTTTAAATTAATTAAATTACCTTGGATAATTAGTGCAATATTGGGTATAAACAGTAAATCCTTGGTTGTTGTCAACAAACGTCTGAGCTACTTGAACAGGATTCAAACCGCACTTGTACAACTCTTCCAGAAATCGACTAAAAATAATTGTTTAAAATTAAAAATAAAATATAAAAGTTAATAAATTAGTTGGTGATTTTAGAATTTAGTTTAAATATCGGGGGCAATTGTTATATGTCGGTCCGCACTTAAAGTTAACTAGTTAAGTGTTAAAAATTGTATTTTACCATGTTAATCATGTTAAACAATGTTAAAATATAGCACGTTATGATGTACTTATTACTTAAGTGTTATATTTAAGTGCGGGCCGACATATAATAATCTACAGTACCCAAATATCGAAAAATCGTGAATTTAGTTTTACAAACTAGCCTATTGGAAAATTATGATCATTCAATAACTTTTAAAGTCAGGGTCAAGTCAAGTGAGTCAAGTTGAAGCAAAAATCGCGGGAAAATTTTGTAATTTTTTGGATTTTGGCACGTTCTCGTGCAATTTGGCGGA
>JAQGBM010000759.1:0-12380 GCA_034698405.1 Symphylella vulgaris | reverse complement strand
CGGAATAAGTTCGCCAATTTTAACTTCGAACGGGTAATTTCGAAACAAATTCAATAAAAATCGAATAAATTCCGACGCAGAGTAATTCTCTGATTTATTCTGTGTCGGAATTTATTCGATCAAGAAACTACCGAAACTTGATTCGATTTTTTTCGAATTTGATTCGAAATTACCCGTTCGAAGTTAAAATTTCCGAACTTATTCCTTTCGAATACTTAAAGTCGTTCGGGGCTATTCCGGCGACCTATATTTTAGGCACTCGGGTCGTTGTGAAATATAAACTAAAGGCTCTTAACTCTTTCCTTTACACTATTTTATATTTTATAAAAATTTCAAACCCCGAAAATATTTTTTTTTTAATTTTAACTTTAATTTTTAGAAATCAGCTGATGCTGTACTTTATAATCGATGAGCCATCAATATTAACAGTAATTAACCTAATCGTGCTGGTTCTATAACCTTCAGCGTATAACACACGAGGTAGTACAAGCTAAAACTCATTAATTACTCACTCTCTTACATAACCCCGTAATTTGTATACGAATATACATCAGGTCCGGTTAATGATATTTTTTTCTTTCGTTTTCTCTCGTTTACGCTTCACGAAGCTTTTATACGGGAAATGTTGGATATTCTCTAAGGGTTTAAAATAACATTCTCTATTGCAAACCATGCAAGCATACGCAATATTTTTATACTTTATTCTTTTTCCACTTCGTTTAATTTAAAATAAAAAGGAAAAGTATATTGATGAAATTGTCGAAACTTTTCTTTATGCCAATAATTTATATAAAATATTATTTTTGTCTTTTGATATAAATTTTTTTGTCATTTCTGTTTTCAACGAAAATATAGATCCAATGAATAAATTATGTTCAATGAATAAAATTATCTAATTTTCCCGGTGTATAGCCTAATATGAAAGAATATAATTATTATACAGTATATAGGCTATATTATTTTATTCAAATTTCAAACCTCTGAAGTTACTATAGCTTGTAAAGTATTATTTAAAAATATTTTATAAAAATATAAAATAATAATTTTTTGTAAAAATATACGTAAGTTAATAGGGTAAACCATCCAGTTATTAGCAGTTTAATGACTTAGGTAGATGTTTCATTTTCCTGCAATACCGTATTAAAGCTTTAAAAAAATATTATCACCAGATTTTAGAGCAGACATTAAGCTTTCTGAATATCGGTTTCAAATTGGTTTTTCTACAATATTTAAGATGTTATAGTAAAACAAACAAAAAGGTGGTTAAAAACCAAGTTGTTGGCACCCCCTAGTATCATAATTGGCGCTTTCATATCAAAACCAACAAAAATACAAGAACCCCATTGTTTGACAATAACTGCATGGGGGTGCCAATAATAGAACAGTTTACCCTATATGTATTTTAACAATGCATTTTTTTATAGATATATAAATAGAATTCTAATTAAAGATTGAATAAAAGCTTAGTGTATTATTTTATATACAATTTATATTTTATTTTATCCGAATTTCAAATCTCTATAGTTATAGTTAAATAGCTTCCGGGGAAAGTCTTGTAGGTCTATAAGTTTTATAAAAAAATAATCTTAATATTTGAAACAATTCAGCATTTTATAATTATTTTATTAAATAATTAGCTTCAAGTCTGATTTGGCCTGGAACAATAATTCATTAAAGATCATATCAGTAATAGAATTTAAAATTGGATGTAAAACGGTTTAATGCAGTGACGGTATTTATAATAAATTATCCTATATAAGAATTTCTTTAATATTGGATAAATAATGCACAGTTTATATATTGGCACTTTAAAAACCATAAATAATAAATTGCATTATAGATATTAAATGCTATAAATAATATATAGCAAATGCTGTGTCGATCAATATTTAATATCGAAAAGGACTATTCCTGCATAATAAATATTGAAAATTGTGATGTGCTGAGACAGGCTTGAGAAGTTTGTTTATTATGCGTTTTATTTTATTAGTAACCTATTCTAAAATGTTTTATTTAGAATAGGTTACTAATAAATTAATTTTCATTTTATATTCATAAAGTCTATTAAATTAGTTTTTTTTAGAGACAAATTTAATTATTAATTTAAATCACTTTATACATTTTATTATTGTTTGCTTTTATAGTAATATAATTTTTTAAAATAATTTATTTAATTTAGCATATAGGCCTCCTGTATTTTATTTTAAAAGTTAAAATTGTAATCTTCTTTAAAATTTCTTAAATTATTTTTAAAAAATTAATTTATATTATTAAAAAAGCTACTATAAAAATAATTTAAATAAATATTAAAAAAATTAATACATTTCTAAGAACATTAAAATTTAAAGTTTTAAATTAAATTACAGGATTAAAAAAAATTAAACTAAAAGCAAATTAATAATAAAAATTAAGTAAAAGTAAAAAAAAACCACTAGGTTTTATTATTTTGTACAAAAATTTTGGTTACCCTTACGCATGCGCTGTCTTGATTTATGTTACCATCTATATATTATTATTGTACTACAACGTACAGCATGGCCAGCAAACTAAAAAAAAAAAAAAAACTATTGTCGGATTAAAGTTACACCACGATGGCTATATATAAAAATAGCATTCCTTACTAGCTGTCCTACAAGCATTTTATTAAAGTTAGCCTCTTCTTTTTTTCCCTGGAAAGAATCTGGTCTTCTTGGGTAGCCTATAATAATAATAATAATAAAGGAGTTATATAAGTACATGAATGAAAGCTGTATAAATCTTGAAATAGAAGCCATTCATTAATGTCTTTCGGATTTTTCCCGAAAAACAGTGCATCCCCGAAAAACCTTAAATCACAGCTGACAGCACGTGGAAAACCTAAGTATAGAGACTATGACATATCAGAATGGATCTTCGGTAATGCTGGAACCTGTTTTTCTCCTACTTCTATCTCCCAAAAAAAAAGATTTAAGAAGCAATAAGTAACAGATGGTAAAAGCGGATAATATTAGAAGATGGAGTTTTTTTGATCGACTCTTCGTCGGGCTCTGTTATTTATTCTCGTTTAAAGACACATATATTCGTGAAATCAGGAGTATATCAAGGATGAGTGCTTTTACTCCAAGTCCAGAATAATGGTTCCGAAATTTACAATTATTAAGCTTCCTTACTTGGTCTAACTTCGATGCCTTCACAGTTTGGGTATTTGCATGGGTTTTAGATCATGGCTATTAAACGAGGGTAGACTGGAAAATCCAGGGGGTTTCAGTTCTATGAGGCGAGAGTTGCAATCATTTTTTCCGCCATCTTGTCGGCCATTTTGACCGCCATTTTGAGTATCACGGCTACTAGGGGCGCTGGCATCACCTAAAAAAAGTAACACGTGGTTGCAGCTGAGATTACATCATTGCTACTATGCAGGATTTTGTGGCGTTGCGATCGCGGGCATACACGCAATTTCATACGAAAAGCACCCTCTTGCGGTATAAAAGAGAGTTGCTTGAATTTTGGCAAAATCGCATTTTTACAGAAGCATTATTAGGAGTAACGCACTCATTGATATACTTCTGGTGAAGTGTATCATGGAGAGGTGCTGATTTTTCCGATATAGATCTCACTACTTGCTAAATCTCCTACTTTTCCTTGCATAAAATGAGATCGTAGCAAAGCAGGATGATTGAGTATGTGTGAATTGGACTGCCACATGTAATACTTTGATGTCTTTGATGTAACAAGTACATATTATCGGAAATTCGGGAAATAAATAAAACTGTTTCGATAGGTTTTCACTTAAGGCTTTACATTACATTATAAACTATCTTCTTTGAAATTGAAGGGTATTTTATTGATGTATTAGTATGGTGTCTCTATGCACAACATGTTTATGGCAAAAATTATACGGTTATGTAAGGTATTTTAAACTGTGATAGATCAGTCAAATTTTTGAATGATAGACCACTTCATGTAAACAATAAACAGTAAACATGTTGGTATTTTGGGAATTACGGCTTGCTTGCTTGGTTGAATCTGGCTGATCTATAACTCGATATTGGAATAGCCTATATATATTTCCCCAATACACAGAAATACCAAAATGAAAGGCTGAGAACTAGATGGATGGTGTCGAAAGATGATGTACTGTAGAAGAAATGTCTTGTATTATAGAGACCTCCATCAGATCAGTCAAAGTTATGCGGAAGTCTGAGGGAAGACCATCATCAGGCCCATCAATTTCAATTATGGTTGGCATAAAAGATAGTCCATCAGGCTCAGGAGTCCATCAGGTTTGCACGTCCAATTATTTAGCCAAGTGTTTAATTTTTCTGGACTTTTTTTTTGGCCCTTCATCTTAGCGGCACATCTCTTATAGGCAACCATGGCAACACGCAAATCAGCAAGTCATCAACATGGTGGGAGCTGCCATTTTTGTGGCTTAATTAGCAGAATTGAAAAGTTTGAGAATTCAACTATGGGGTCATGAAAACATACCATATCTGTGTATACTGTATGTATATCTGTACTTCATACTCGTGCAGTGCAAAACCTACAACTTATTTCAAATTAAATTTTATCAATATAACTTACTGTCTAACCTCAGACCCACCTCTCCAGAACTAGCAAACGGCTATTCAGACAATGGTACTGTATAAAAATGAATGAAGCCACTCGCGAGTAATAATTTGATGTCATATATTTTGTCAGAGTTTGTTTCCGATAACAGGGGGATGATGTATGATTAATTTGCTTCTTTTTCATGTTAGAAATTATTAAATAACTAAATACAAAGTTATAAAATTAAAATCGAAGTGGAATTTGTAATTAAAAAATTGTACGAGTTGCTTCAGCGTTTGCTAGTCCTGGAGAGAGGTTTATCTAAGGTCTAACTATAGCTCTATACTGTATAATCCACCTTCACCAACATTTTTACCTGCAGGGACATGGGATTTGTGTAATAATTTATTAATTTTTATCGCTGACAAAAAAGTATGTTCATATTATCATTCTGTGATTTATTTAAACTTTTCTTTCTTTTTTTAAAAATAAAAATTATTATTCCCTTTTAAAATATCTAATGCAGTAATAAACTCCTGAAACTGTCAGCTAATATTAATTACAAGATTAATTAACTGTCCCATCTTGAGCCGAGATATTAAAATTAATTTATCATCTGCAGGCTTTTCGTAGTTAATCGGTATATAAATTCACCTAACAGCCCTTCCTTCATCTCTCAATCATTAATTACTTTTTTAAGTAATATAGATAGAATGATAGATATATACAACCCAATATTTTTCGTTATAGGCTATATACCATTTTATACAGAGCTTATACACTCTTATCAAAAGTAAATCTCAAGAGAAGCCTATATGTTCCTCTCATCTCATACCGCATCGGTATAACTTTGTTAGGTCGTCGTATCGAGCTAATTAGAGTCTTTAGGATTTATCATATAACATTTCTCTAAGATATAAATTGCATTATACATTAATTCATCTTTAAACATTTTAAGTTTGTTGTAATTAATAATGAATATATAGTCTCTTCAGCGATGACAATGTATTAAAGATATTGCATATCATTTGCATAATATTATAAAACTTAATTTGAATCGATTTTGCTGTTACTTAGAAATCTAATGCTATGAGATGAGAAAATTAAAAGTGCAAATAAACATGTAAATGAAATTTAATTTTGATATAGGCCTATCTCATATCAGTGATAATATGAGACTTGTTGAAAAGTCAAAACTTTACGACCCATATCATACACTTCATTCGTCATGTTTTAACCATAAATATGCTAAGATATTATGTCAGTTGAAAATGCATAATTAAATGCTGAATATGAGTTTATTAAAATATTCCAAGAAATGTAAATCATAATAAATCATAGTCTGTATATGGCTTAATAACATATTTTAAATTATTAGTACCTATTAAAAACTAAAAATAAATTTTTATAGGCTGTTAATGAGGTTAGATGAGAAGAGGATCATTATAGTTACGCCTATATATGAAAGTGTTGAGGACGAAGAAGGGGGAAGGGGTATACCACCAAAGAAAATTCTATCCCCTGTATTTGCTTTGGATCATGGGAGCGATATCAGCGACCCAGTGTTGAAAATAGTTATTAGAAATGATGGACAGGGGGAATGTTGGAGTGGAGGGGAGATTGATGACTCGGGTAAAATCTCTACGGATTTTACTTAAGTTGGCAACCAAATAGAGTTTTTAGTTCACATCTAACGAAACAAAAACTAAAAACTGGGTTGCCAACTTAAAGTTAAATCCGTAGATTTTACCAGATTAAAAGGGATTTTACCATCAGGGGTTCACTTTTTCGCAATTTTTCACAAATCGGTTATTTTGCTTTAAAATAACTTCCTCAATTTTGATCTTTGAAGAAAACTAAATACACGATAATTATATCTTACCGTAATTAGCTTAGCAGTTTCCTGGGAATAAATACACTTTAAACATTATAAACAAGTACGAGTATATTATAGGCCTACTTTGTAAACAGAAAAAAGTCCGAATTTATCATCATCATCATCTAGAGTCCTAGACCTATCATATTCCTTTTAAAAAAGTCTGAATTTATAATTAATTCACATTTAATAGCATTTTATATAATTATTATATAAATTAACGTTACTATAAAATGCCAACTTCACCACAACTTGCATATATACGACAGAAAAGCGAAACAGCAATTTTTTCGTCTGCTTGCTGTAACTATTGATTGTTCTTTTGGGGCATGGCGGTTATCGTGGCTAAGAGCCATCGCAATACAATCCTCATTATATACAGAATACGATTTATGAACACTGTTGCGGACGATGGTGGTTGCTTCTTTCCGATTTCTATATTAGATCTTTATCTTTGCTGGGGTTAATGGTTTTTGGTACCGCATTTTCCAAGAAAATCCAAGTGTTATGTATTTTGAGAAAAATGAGGGCATCATATAACTTAATAGCAATTTTTGTTGTTTTCGAGTTATTGATGCTGTAATGAACGCGTATTAAAGTATGGTTTATAACAAAACGATAAAAGTATACGAGTACTTATATAAAGTTATTTTTATTAAGAAAGAAAAATGCTGTATAAAGACTTGTAACGGCTTAGAATATTCGGATGTTACTTATTATAGGAAAGGAAATTTTTAGGTTTAAACTTCGGATGAAATAATTCCCAATTCCCATTTCGATAAAATCAAATTCGAAAAAAGAATAGCCTATCATCATTGTACAGTATTTTCTTATTCGTATTCGATATCCATTTCAATTTTTTATACAAAACATCAAGAATCCATACACTATGCACTATAATAGTGTATGGATTCTTGATAACATATGCATTGCATACATGATACATTATTATGTAATAAGCTTAATTTAAAAATCTGTATCGTACTACTCCCTTCCCCATGCATCTCCTCGAGATTTTCCAAACTTGATTACATTATACACGCTGTAACTTCCTGCGTTATTTTTTCCGCTATACCACAAATTTGAAAATCTTATATAGAATAAAAATAAGATATAGAGAACCGTAAATATTTCGACCAACCCAAAACATCCTTCGCTCTGAAAAGGATGTAATTTGCTGGATATATAGAAAATGTTATAATATTATGAATTGGTAAATATATACATGAAGAGAAGTAGTGCCTTATAGCAAAAAATACACATTATTTTGCATACATTTTCATGCATTTTTTCCCCTTTATATAAAATAGAATATTTCATCAAGTCCGCGCGTTTAACTTCATGGGACCATTGAATTTATTTTTTTTTCTTCTTCCAAGTCCCATTCTTCATAATATATTAGAGTTTCGTAGAGCTATAGAAGAGACTTCCCAGAATATTTACGACTGTCTAGAGACGCTCTAGGCGTCACCAGTGCTATGGAAGAGCCTGTTGGAATGAGTTATGCAGTAAATACATATACTCGGTACCGAGTCTATGTACCATGCAATGACAATACGTAATAGGACTGCAAAATATGGGCCAATTTATTCATTGCTTCTTTTATCAGTATGTATGATATTTACGTTCGTGTTTAGTTTACGTTACGGAATGTTGGGAAGAGCTCCTATATTTTTATTTCGCTATGTATATACACAATGCGAAATTTTAACGAGGGTGGGGAAATCAGCAAACCGGTAGAAGTACATGCAGCAAACTATAATACAGCTGCCCAATTTAGGATTTTAGTCTATTTCAGGCACTTCCCGTTGTCGTAACAAGGTGAAATTTGGATATGTTACGCAGGAACCGGTCTACTTTTTTTTTCGGAAAAAAAAAACTGGCGACCGAAAAATATATTCAAGATGGCGGAAGTTTAATTTTTATAAATTCGATTTCGGTCACTTTCTGTAATCGTAGGAAGCTGAAATTTGGAAATGTTATGCAGGTACCGGTTTACTGGATGAATATTCAAGATATAGCGGAATTTTTGTCGTGATTTATTCGTCGATCATCGGTCGCAGTAAAGAGGCCTTTTAATTAAACTTATACCCATTCCGTACATTCGGACTTCTTCTTGTGTATTAGCCTACTAACTTAACATTTGGCTTTATTTTTTTAAAGCACCAATAATAGTATATTGCATTGCGAAATTTGCCACACTGCTGTGAGGCCTTGTTTTGTTGTTTCATAATATAGAGGAGAGATAGGTTAGAATATAACATTGTTTATTATGCAGGTCACAGGAGCCTAGCTCCACTATAGTCTTCGTTATGGTGTAAATACTATGTGCCCTATTTTGTGGTTAAACATAAATATACGAAGAAAATATAACAAGCATCAAGCGAGGCGAAAACCATTTTTGAATAATGGTAATATCGTTTTTGTTTGTTTATTTATCCACATCGTGCTGCTGAAACCATATAACGATGCTTCGACGTCATTATATGAGATCGTTTATTTATAGATGATCGAAAGTTGAAAAATAATGATTTTTACATCGTTTTGTTTGCATCAGAGCGGAGAAAAAACAGACCATGCAACCACTTCAAACCGGAAGAAAATCTGCCGCACTGCGTAGAAGGGGGTGTAGTCAGGGTGCCGAATGTACAGTACGGTACTGGCCGAAAATGGGAGAAATACAATTCCCGGCAGAAGGCCGAAATGACAGTAGGCCGAAACGCCAGAAAGCCTGAAGGACAGTAGGCCGAAAATTAATTGGTAGAAGAGATATCACCCCGTCGCGTCATTAGGCCGAAACGACAAAATACGCGACTGATAAATCCCCTATAATCATAATCCTGTTTGAACTTTTTCGGCCTACTGTCATTTCGGCCTACTAACTACGCAGTAGTCACTATGCCTACTGATGGTTCGGCCTACTGTGCATTCGGCCCCCTGACTACACCCCCGTAAAAGCAAGGACTTAGATATCTAAGTCCTTGGTAAAAGTAAGGTTACTATTGTTTTTGTTTACATTCGTGGATTATAGCGTTAATGGAACAACCTGTATATAAAATGGGCCGATGCAGCTTTGTACATAAAATGCAGTAGTAAAAAATATCACCAGAAAGATTATATTTTGTTATTTTACTTGTATAACTACTTTTCTAGCTACTGCAGCCTGTATACTGGAGAACAGAGGTGCAGCAAGCTCCTGCTTATCTATTTTCCACCACTCTCCAACACACGCACAAAAATATAAGTAACAAAAAATTTTATGTTACATTTTAATAACTTAGAACTGGACCCTTTAATAAGGTATAAAACAGCACTTTTAACGGTTATTATATTACACTGCACAAGGGTGGGAGATAGGTCAGGGTGCGATGTCATTTTATAGACATCCAAATGTCTCGTTAAATTGCATCTTTTACGATCTCGGATAATCCTTGCTTAGAATGTTAAAAAAATTCTTTCTCTTTTTCGTTATACGTGATATGATATTATAGTCGTCTTCTTCTTCTATATAGTATTACTCGGTATGCAAATTGGGAGACGAAACCTCTGTAATATATGTAGAAGGAGGTTTTTGCGACAATAGTTAACCAAGGGAATTCTCAATGCGGTCTTCAGTGATTTGTTTATTCTATGTGTATCTGCGGAAGCCGCTGCAAGATTATAATACTCTCCCAAAATTTATATTTTATTTAACCGCAATTTCGCGCTCTCGACGAAATACAGTATGAGTTAGTGTACGAAATATAAGAAAAGAAGACACCGCTTCAGAGTAAAATAACGAGGATTTTTCTGCAGTGAAAGAAAGTATTACGGACATATCTTCTTTGTAGAAATTTTGATGCCCTCATTTTCTGCGAATATTAGAAGTTATGTTCTTATCGTCCTAATTTTGCACTATGTAGTTATGTATAAGGGCAGGCGAAGAGGACATGGTTCTGGGGGGAAAATGAATCATATATTCATGTACCTGTAAAAAAATAAAGGTAACATGCTTGTTTTTCTAGCAACAATGTTCCCGGAAACGAAGAACATGCAGGATTTGTGTCCTCGTTTGCAGACTTAATGGTTAAGGGTAGAATTTAGAATTTATATTTGTGCGATACATTTTCACGCAAGGGAAAGATAACTGCAGTACAACAATATACACAATTTTACGACCAAACAAGAGAAACTTCCGGCAATCCAAATATCCAGGCAAGTAACAGAAACAAGCAATGTCCAACTGTCCTTAATTTGTCCATCAGACCATAGCGAACAGCTCTAGATCGTGGCCATCCATCCTAGTGGTGACCACGTACACCCGACGAAGCTTGACTTTTAGTCAACATGAGGGGATCTAAGCCTCATGCCACTCCGCCGGAATGGCATGAGGCTTAAAACAAAGACAGAGAAAGAAGAGAACTCACTGACGTAATTGAGAATGAATAAGCCAAACGTGGACGTGGAAATATCCTTTCTCATTCTCAAATATGATGTAAATGAGATCCTCTTCTTGCTCTTGTTTTCTGTTTCTGTGTTGTACCCTGATAGAGTATTTTAGCAAAGGAGTAATTCGCAGCAGGATTTCAAACTATTCAGTGTGAGACTAAAAATAATATACCTTCTAATGTCACATCACACAGTGAAATGATTATATTTTAAAAAAAATCAAGACAAGGCAAAATGGGGTGTGTAAAAAATGAGATTAATTACATCATTTGGGGTTTTTAAAAACAAACTTTCCCAGATGTGTTTCAATTAATTTTAATAATTTTCCATAAAATTAATTGCACTTAAAATTATGTGTGATATGGCAAGGAGAGTTCCCTTTTTCGTTTATTAGTACATTCTTTGCCAAAAAAACCCAATGAATGAAAATAATACGTAATTATTTAGGACATGTTATTATTTTTCTTTTCTAAATTCGGATATGCCTTCTTAATATGATACGGATAGCCTAATAAATTCTATAAATACTGCACTTCGCACTCTCATATTACAAATTAAGTCAAAAATAAAAGCTAATGTGTATTTAACTGAATATTTCTGGCATCGCTGCATGTGTATGAGATAATTAATGTTCAGAATTTGACCCAGGATGAACTACCCTGTTGAAGATATAGAAAAAAATGGTTGTGTGTGTGCAAATGTGTCTGGGGAATTATAAATTACACGGGACTTTTCGCTATAGTAATATTTACATCCGCTTTACACGGTATCTGCGTTGGAGGAGTAACTTATATGAAGCAAACTAACACTCGATTTTATCCCGGGGGACTTGCACGAAAACGGTTAGAATATAACTTTGTTTTCTTCTTCCGCATTTCATTCTACTTCTTCTTCTGAAGATGTACAAGTGCAATGTTTATAAACTACAATTACTTACTTTGAAGGCTTTGCATAAACTGCTTTGAATAACTGTATTATTATACCGCACCAACTTTTTTTTATTTTGCGGTGTACGGGAGTACAAAAGCAAAATTTTAACGAGATAGCCAGGATTTAGCAGGCGCGGCAAGCGCAGGCTCAGGAGTGTGTATTAAGTTATAAATTCGATTTCGGGCACTTCCCATTGTCTTAGAAAGCTGAATTTTGGATATGTTATGCAGGGACCGGTCTAGTTTTTCGGAAAAAAATGGTCGACCGAAAATTCAAGACGCCATCTTGGAAAATGGCGGATTTATTTATATTATTCGGACCCGGGCACGACTCCTCGTTCTGTCGAATTTTTTTTTTTTTTTTTCTTTTACTCTACACCTTGGAGTGTTTTTTTACGAACATTTTCCAATTTTTTGGACTTTTCCCGAACTTTTTTTAGGACATTTTGAGGGATTTTTGTTTTTATTATTACACACTTTTATTTAACATCGCGGGCGTATAGGTATTTTTGGAATCTTTGACATGCGAATATATGTAGGAAGCTGAAATTTGGTATACATACTCATTTCCGTTGACAATGCAATAATGTAAATTTTCGTTCTTCGGTACCGGTAAC
>JAQGBM010000758.1:0-12383 GCA_034698405.1 Symphylella vulgaris | reverse complement strand
AATTTTTTTTCGAAGTAGGCTATTTTAGGGTTATAAAATTCCCCCCCTCTAGAAAATATCTGATTTAAACCCTGGATTTAATTTCCTGTATTAAAGTGATACCGGTATTATTCCTATAGGAAACTGCTAAGCTAATCAAATATGTGGTTAAATAGAGTGATAAATATAGATAATTATCGTATATTTAGTTTCCTTTAAAGATCAAAATTGAGAAAGTTATTTTAAAGCAAAACAATCGATTGTAAAAATTGCGAAAAAGTGAACCCCTACTAAAATCCGTTTTAATCAGCTAGATTTTACCTGATAGGCTGCTTCCACATGATATCATCAACATATCTAGACTAAAAGAACACTGAATTGATACGATGCTCCTGCCGGGGTGGCTATTCTGAGTTCTGACCCTTATACTGAATCCATATTATCCATAATATGTCTTAATCTTCTATTGTCAAAATAGTAACCCATAAATACGAAATTCCGCTAAAGCATTGCCCCGATGGACTCGCTTTGTAGTACTGAAATGTATATATCCTAATTTAATAAGTCCATAAAACACAAGTGCACCGGTATCAAAAATATGTACCTGTCTTGTATTTCGGGATAATAGTAGGCTAATCGCGTTATCAGAGAAAAAAGTACTAGGTCAGTGGTGTCTGTATGTGTGTGCACGCCGACATATGATATGTTTGCTTAGTGGTACAGACATAATAAACAATGATCAAACATTGCGCAGATGCGATAATGTTCCACGCCTTCCGTAATGTTGAACAAACGCCGCACTAATTATTAAGCGGAAAGCAAAAGAGGGAGATATAGAACCCTCGCATCCTCTGCTATTATGGTTTAATATTTTTGACCAACCCAGACGCAAAACTTTTATGTGGGGAGATGAAGGGGGAGTTTTAAATTATTTACCAGGAAACAAGATAAATTAATACCATCGTCTATTATTATATTTTAAAGTTACTCCTCTCTCCTTTATTTATATTTTTCTTTGTTGATACTTCCGAAACATCTCTTAGGTAAAATTAGAGTGGATAATTTACTTTGCTCTTAGTTATTTTGAGTGGCGGTGGATGATATCGTCGAATGTTAAGCTCATTAGTGATGCATATTTAAGTATACGCGTTAATGTAATTATGGAATATATGCCAAAAGGTATTGGACTTATCAAGTTATCATAGCCTACAGACATACAAACACACAATATAAACTTAATATAAATACGGCACTGGTACATCATACCGGTACTACATTTCTATCAGTGAGAGCTGTTAGCCCTGGAATATTTCATAGTATTATCTAAAAGCAGGGGTTATCTTACAGTAACAGTGGTCCATGAACACTTCAGGATCCATGGATATATTTTAGGGAATTCCTACCCTTGATTCAGCCTCGCAAACCAGTCTCAGCACTCCGCTAACGCTGCGAAGCAGATTGATTCTGAATCACCGCTTATGACGAATATAATCTGTAGAATTCCCAAGCATCTAAGTTAGTTAGAAGATTTTGACATTTTTTCGGGTTTTCAATTCCCAAAATGAGTCTGCATCTTTGGATATAACGACATACGGATACTGTTTGTCAACTAGGCCTATAATATTTGAATTAATTAAAGGATTTCACTAGATTACCAAAGAGGTCCAAATTAAGAAGATAACATGACATTGACTATATAGCCTATTACTTAATATTGAGAACGGTGTAATTTAGACATTTCCTTCTTAGAACACTCTCCAAACCCCCGAGTTGACTTATGTAAGATGGTTCTCTCTTAATTGTTTGTGTGTATATTAATGCAGTTCCGATAATGAAATTATACGCCAAACGTTGTGTGTGATCGTGTCGGATATAACTTGAATAAACCCGAACACATTCTGTGTAAACGTATAGATGTTTACATTTGGTCCTATAATAGACCCTGTATAATAAAGCTTAATTGAAGAAGTAATGACAAAGGGAAGGAGAAAATGAACGTGCAACTCTATATATCCAGCTCTCTGCGTTGCCACGAGTTGATGGCGCGTCATTTGGGGGGAAAGAGGCGCAGCTAATGAAAGAAGATAGAAATTAGCATCGGCAAAGTTGGGATTCCTATAATATTAATAATAAGTGTGGTGTAGAAAAAAGGATCTTTCTATCCTGGGAATTACACGCTATACCGTAATGATTATAAGGGCATTGCTGGGAGGAGAAATAAAAGGCAGAAAAAATAATAATATGCAAATTATTACATACTTCTTCCAATTTGCACGAAGGTCTAGGACGTTTTAATATACTGTTATGTCATTGTAATTGGTCTATTAAAGTGTGCACCCCCACTTTAATGCAAGAAGCATATTAATGATAAATCACAGACGTTCCTGGAAAATTTTGAAATAAATGAGTAATTTGATAAAGTACTTTGTTTACTTAAGTACGTAATTTAAGATGATGATTGTTTGAGGCATATCATATTTTTGTGGGTTTGAGTATAAAATTTTGTGTTAGTGGTGATGATTATATTAGAGGTATATTGGGGAACGTCGCATCCGCACGAAATGTAACTAGCACAGTCATTTTGTTAAGTTCATATTAAGTTATACCCTATAATTGGAAGTTAAAAATGGGAAATCGGCCATTTTGAGCTATATAGGCTATTTCGGTAAATTAGACGCATTCATGGTTCGACCGGCCCACCCGGTCTTCTGGAGCGGCCCATCGCCGACCGGCCCAGGGGGAAATCTCCCGAATTCCCGCCGGGCCAGTCCACCTCTAACGAGTGAGTAGGTGTTATTTCGCACAGAGGGAAATAATACCTTTAAAATGGTAATAGAGATTATATATTTGAAGATGTTAACTTAATTCAAATCTTATATTCTAACTTAACACACCTTATTAGGATTACGCTTTTCTCCTTTTAAACACAATGAAAAAAAAAGCGCATACTTTTTCATTTAGCCACATTTCAATAATGTTAACTGACGACTCAATCATTAGCAATCCAATATTTTTTCAATTAAAATAAAAAAAGAAGGTTAATAACATTGATTTTTCCCGTATGCACATCACCATGTTAACAAAAGCTGATTAAAACTGCACACACACAACAGTCTTGGGCATATTATAAAACGTGGCCATGTATCTTCATATAACGCTGCTGCAACACCTTTAATCTCCAAACTTGTTTTCTTTCGTATATTGCAACAAGCGTGCATAACTCAAAAGTTAATTATCATGTAGTGTCTAGGTTGTTACTAATTACATCCTTATAGACAAGGAAACAAAAGAAAAAGAGGAGAAAAAAGTAACGTACTATTATCGTCAGGAGGCCATGTATTTACATCAAGCCTTATACTCTAGAGACAGTCAACCTTATACATGAACCAAATAAAAAATGCACGCATAAGGTCTTACAAAAAGGGTTAAGGCAGCACGAAAGCGGGAAAGACTGCATAACTTTATACGTACGAAGTATTCTTCTCCTTTTTTTTTTGTTGGTAATAAACATAATCTCATAAAAAGTATAACAACGATAATAATTATTTTAATGGCTACCATTGTAGCTAGTTCTTTATAGTATACTCGTGTGTTAATGGTATTACCGAACATTCTAAACAAACTTTAACTAAATCTTAATAATATCGAAACAACTTGTATAATTTTAAAGGAAAAATTAGGGCACGCTTTTGAGGTAATATTGTATGTTAATAATGCAATAATTGTTTAAATATGTACGGAAAGCTAATTTCTATAGATGATCCATTATTAAACATTTTTACTTTTTCGCATTTTTTCTGCTACTCAGCCTACTAAGTTATATACACGCGGAAGTAAATTCACTATAGGCTACCTTCCATTTCCAATTTTATCAGCAAGGGTGGTACGGGTACGTAAGAAGATAGAATCCACTCTAGGAATTTCCTTGACCAAATCTTTAGCACCTTGATCATTGATAGAACCACCACAACCTCGGGTTACAGGGGAGAAATAGCTTAAAATTGCCTACCTCAAATGGACTTAAAATATAAATTGTACCGGGTATTGAGAAAACAAAAGCTTAGATAATTATTAGCTTAGTTAATTAAAGAAGATAGATTTGAAGTATAAGTAGTTACCTCCAAATGAGGGATGTGTATTCACAAAATAAGAAAGTTACTCACAAAATAAATTGACTATCCATTTCCTGTATAAGTTAGGTATATAAAAAAAATCAATCAACTTTTCGTTTTTGAAAAAACTCCTTGTTTTATCGTTTTTAATACATCATACTATACTTTTTCTTAAGCCAGCAACAACCGATCTATTCGATGAAAGCTTGCAATTCCATAATTCCACCTGTGACTGTTAAGATTGAAGCCCATTGTCTCGGCGACAGTCGCATTTTGGAACCATGCAGTATATGGTTTTGAGAGTGCGTGTGGTGTTCCCTTAAGCTGCTAGTCATGATCATAAACTTGAAATTTATGGCTATCATGCCATGGCTATTTTCACACCAAGGAAAGGAATTGTTCCTGTTAGACAATTCCCAACTGGTTTACTTACGAGTTTACAGCGATAGCAATAGATGGTTGTAATAACATTACCTGAACGATTTATGTACAGGGTGATATCTCTTCCAGAAACTGGACGAAAGGGTATAGATACGTGTATTTGATTCCGATATTGAAGCATCTCAATTTAATTTGCTGGTTGTTCGATGGCTTTATCTTTGATTTGGACTGAACATTTGAAAATAATTATGGAAATAAAATCTGGGACCAAAGTTAACTACTTTACTATACCTTATCAGAAATAGGGTTGGCCAGTCCCGCCTCTATAAGATAAGAAAATTCCTAGAGAGCTGTTCTTTCGAAGGTGACTTTTAAACAGAAGAAGTTCTCTTCAAAATAAAGAGTCATACACATGCAATATGAAACTCTTAGCAGACTTTGGATATCCATAGAGTATCCTAATTACTTTAGTGTAAGGACTTCACTTTCCGTAACTCCGGAATCTTTATTCTTTTGCATTTCCTGTTGTACCTTTCTAAATAAATAACCGGGGGTTAAGCTATAATGTTGTTTTTAAAGTGAATAAGCGAAAATAATGTGTGTGCTCTTGCATACCAAGTTTATTTTTTCCTGCAATATAAGGTCAAAGGAAAACTATATTTTCATCAAACCCCGAGCTCGCTGTGAAAAAAAAAGAGCGTTGCAAGAACAAGTGTGTTGAAGATTGTTATGCTGATATTAGAGTTTAATTTCGGAGGGGAGGTGGTGGTAGGATGTTTCTTTATGCCGCTATAAAGAAAGGAGACATTCTCTTATTGTTCTTCCTTCGCGCTCTACCTTCAACAGCCGTTAACTTCTTGAATGAAGGTCATAACAATATTTTTGTTAATTTTCGAGCCATGCTTGCTTGCGGCAATATAAGGTGACAGCTATTTTTTTTTTATTCCTAACGTACCGTACCCAGCGTGCAATCACGAGACACTAAAACAAGCTTCTAACGCTTTTTTTGTTGTTCTTGCTTCCTTTGTTTTGTTTTCTTCGTACGGGCGACATAATATTATCAGCAAAAAGTCCTGTAATGTCCTCTTTTGTTATTTATAGGGTCGCGAATAAATAATAATGTTGCGGATGAAATGACTGTTTGCCAAAGCGAAATATATACGCTCTTATGGCTTTAAGCGTGTGAATAACTTACTGCTTGGGCTTGAGTCTTCCGTATAAGCGCATTGAATTGTTTCAATGAACACAAGTAAAGCTGGCGAGGATATTGGGGATGATTGTTCAGAAATACGTAAGAGGAACTGAGGTCTTTCTTTACCTCAGTTCACTTTACCTCATTGACAGTTTGCTCAGCAAGTTCATTGCTAAGACTGAAAAGGTTCATTGTTAAGAGTTAAACTTTAGTAAGTGGACCATTAATCATTGTTGGTCCCTGTTTTTTTTATATTTACTTAATCTTGATGGTCTTGATTATTCCTTAGTGTTTCTTGAATAAGTGCAATAAGTGGATGAGTTCAAGTAAATCAATGCTGGGCTGGTGGGAATATTGGGGATGTTCAGAAATAAGAGGTTAAACTGAGGTCCCTTAATTTTATCCTATTGGCTATTGCATTGAGAGTTTGCACATGAATTAGGTTCTCCAGCAGCATCAGCAGGTTCATGGTTAAGACTGACCTTTGGTCGATATTCATATTATGCTTAAAGGGATATTCGCCAGGTGTGTGAAAACACGATAATAGTACAACCTGTATGTTGTGTGTATATATTTCTCTCCGTTTCTCATTTGATAATGCGACGTAGGGATATTACCATTGCTTCTCGCGGAGGGGGGGAGAAGTAAATAAAAGTATTACTTTTATCGACCTGGAGAATATCGCTTTAAATATCAAATGTAGGTAAAACAATTACAGCATATAAGCTACAGAGTTTGCAGTTTTTTTGTTTGTTTGTTTTGTTAGCAAAACAAAACGATCGTTCCATTGCTAGGCTACTAGAATATTTTACCGTCTTGATTCGAATTGACAATCGAATATATAGGATCCTAGAAGTCTGGAACATTATAATACAGTATATGTAAGACTATTCAGTATTCAAGGTGTATAAAAATAATGTTAGGCTACAGACTGTGAGCATTAATAATATTTTTAATGCCAATTTGTTGCATTGGATGGCATTATGCATTACCATGTGGTGCTTTAAATACTTGGTATAAAGTGTAAATGTTGGTGTGAAGATTAATGTTGAAATATTTCATTAGATGTTTCGCCCCAGTTAGTCCACTTATCATGCGCAAAACAACCTATTTTATCCTGGGAAAATGCTTGGGAGGGGATAGATTAATGTGACTTAAAATATTCTACAATAAAAATCTCTGGGTTACATGGCCACCTAGCGAAAGACTATACTCTAGCAAAATATCTTCAGACATTACCCATGCAGGTGCAGTATTATTGTCATATTCCGAGCACCCGGAACATTAACGTTGTTAGCATAGTTTGCTGGCATGTTGCCAGTGTATAATGCTGCATTTTTCTGCACACATAGAGTGCACAGCGTTTAGTGGTTCACACTCTGAGAACGGGATTAAACATCTCCTGGAAAAATTATGCCAGAGAAAATATAATTTTCTCCTCTCTTGTATTAATTTGCTTATAGGCTATTTTGGCCTAGATACGAAGTAGGCTACTTCGTACTGTTAAAAATCAGCTTCTTTACGATCCGATCTCACCAAAATGGCCATATTCCATCGCAAATTCGACATTTTTTTGCTATCTTTGCAGTGCCAAACACGAGTATGTTTCCATTTTGTTTTGTAACCTGCAGAGAACAAGAGGATGCCAATAATGGGGATTCTACCCCATTATTGACATCTAACAGGAGTCTCTGAACTAAACGAGTCGACCCCTTTAGTTCACATGCAACTCAAAACCATTGCATTATTGGCTCAGGTCTGATTCCTATTCATTTGTTTCGCTAGTCTACGTGACCATCCAGGTATTCAGACCACGATCACTAGATTTCAGTCTCAATGGGACGCTTTACCTCATTATGCCGGTCACGTGGTTCGATATTTTCGACTAGGGTATACTTATAGTCTAATTTTGTATAATCTATCAATACCGAAAACGTAAACGCTGTTAAAGCCATTGTAAATGGCTAAATGCAATACAAATGTGAAAACGGGACACACTCGATAATATTCTTATAATTGAACTTACTAACTTTTCTTTGATCATACTCTCTGATTTAATCGACGCCCATCTCTGGTCTATCCAAATATTCCGGACAAGGCAAAAGCGTGTCTGCTGGTCGCATTAAAGAGGTTTTACTTTAATTACACAACGAGTTTTTTTTTTTTTTTAATTACGGTACCTTGAAGTAAAATGTACGGCTTAAAAATCTGTAGCCTATAAAAAGTACCGTACTAAATCCAAGTAAATAACTTTACTTGGATTAGAACTGCAGGGAGACATTATTAGCTTATTATGTTTGTGTTAGCTTGGTTTTAAATTAATGTTTTCGTACACTGTATTGGCGTTAATGCTTCACAGATATCAGCCTTGCTTTTATGTATGTATAATACACGTAACTTACAGTCGGGATAATTGTCTGCATACACGTATTATGTTGTCATGTTTGTTGGAAATAATCTTCTTTGCTTCGAGCACTTGAGATGAAGTTAATATATTTTAAGCAATGGGTGTGTAATTGGCATGGCTTTCTCATTATTTCTGGTTCCTTTATAAAGCAGATGTATAAAGAAAAACAATAGGGACGCCCTCAATAATATACATGTCTGGGACTGGCAGATAATATTCTTTGCTTTCCTCTATTCCTTTTCCCTCGACTTAGCTGTCATCTGCCATCTAGGTTTTGTTGTGCTCCGGATTAGGTCTGTTTCCCCATATTTATCCGTGAGTAATAGAAGGGTTAGAGGTTTTTTTTATAATTATTTTTAATATAATTTTTTTTGTCTGTTTGAAGTTACGGTTGAGTAGAGATCATTGTGAAATCCTGACATTACAATGAATAATTTTTTTTTTAAACTTTTACCGGTATTTGGTTTCCGCTGAAGTATGGAAGTCTAAAACATACTAGATAGCGAACTTTCAATAACGCTAGAATATGGATCTTGTGTTTGTGTATTGCATGGTTACCACAATCGCCTATTCACACTTCCAATGAGTTAGGATGAGGACATTCAACAGTAGTTGCTGTTATACTGTAGTTTAAACCGAGATCCCACGATTGAATCACTTTTTTCAGCAGGTTTTCAAGTGAATACAAGAATCGAAATTTTTCTGACAAAATTCTCTCAGGATGGCGATGATCCTCGGATATCGTTAGTCTCGGTTTAAAAATTCGGTAAACTGGCCGATAATTTGGGTGGACAAGTTAAAAACGAAAGTTAATTGGTCGCTGACTCTGACCGGGGTAAAGTGCAGAGGGAACTGTCCCAAATTACGATGGAAATTTCGGTGATTTTCTTACTAAAATCATCTTTGGGACTGAACAAACAACTGCTGAGAATAGTCTAGTGGGTAATATACAAATTAACAGTTCTACATTCTACAACAATCAATCATACATCCTACAACGAACAATCCTACGACATACAACGAACAAGCATAAACTTACATCCGTATACATATCGGTAGAAATGAGAAGTAAACATCTGACCTCGATGGTAGGCTGCAGTAATTTTTTTTTCCGACTCAATCATGGACAAAAATGTAGGCTACTTACGAGTACGTACTTAGCTCAATTTCCCCTTATCAACCTGGCTAAGCCCTCTTTTTTATATAGGCTACTGCATATAGTTTGGTTCAAATCCCCAATGGATCGTTAGTCTACCCCTCTCCAATTAAGGCTGGATTAACAATGTTTTACGCTGTCCTGTCTATTTTGATTAGGTTCAGTTGAATTGATTTTCTGTTACAGCAGTGTTCGGCTAGAACTTTGTAGAGTCGATCCAACATTTTGTAGGTTTCCTTGTTTGTTAATACATTTCGTTATCAAGGTCTTTTATGAGCGATTATTAGGGATTAAAACATAAGGTTTTTATAATAATCTTATTTTAAAAAAATGCATGCTCTCACCACCTAAATCTGTTTTAAATTACATTAAAGTTATGTTTTTAAATAGTTACTTAATCGATTTTTGGTGGGCTCACGTACATGTATAAAAGCGGCTGTCAAGTAAAGTTATACACTCGTATAGTTTAGCGTATGGAAGCGGCATAATATAACGTCGTGTGTGCATATCCTTGAGCGTTTATTATCGCTATGCAAACTTCCCTACGTCATGTACATGTACGAGAGAGAGAGAGAGAGACACGTAATGGAGTGGATTGCCTTGTTTGCCATATGTATTTATACGTCAAGTTTAGCGTATAAATGCAGCGACTAGATCGAGGTGGGAGCAGGGATTATCCCGGCGATGAGTGGAAACAGATGTGAGCACTTTTAATCTGCAAATTACCGACTGTAATTAGCATCCACAGCTGGTTAATACGAACTCTCTCTTTTTGGCGAACCACAGTTCTAACTACCCAGCAAGCTCTTGACTAATTTTCTGCTGCGCACAGTACCATACCGTAGTAATTACTTAAAAGTAGCTATCAGCCAAAACTTGGTACCACTCTCTCTTTATAGCAAAGAAAAAGAGGCTTATAATACGGCACACGGCATAATATGGTGATTATGTCCGTGAAGAACAAACAAATCCACACGAAAAGCTTTCTTGATTGAAGCGAGCTGGATGGCTAGTCTAAATTGAGCCATTAAATGCATGACAGTGAATAACACCGCAGGTTAAACATGGTTATGGTCTGTATTATCATCCGGTTATAATGACCAGTTGTTAACACGTTGGATAATGAGTACTGTATCTCATACAACTACGCATATTACTGGAGGCTTATGCAAGTACACGGCTGCAACATAAGTACCAAGATTTGTTCATTTACTTCCTGATGACCGAGCCCTGCTGTTGCTAAGTGAGAGAGATACGACTTTTGACTTTAATTGCACAGTTAAATCCGCTATGTTATAGCCAGTATTAGCGAAAATTTTAAACACCTAGATTATATTATAATTTTTATATTCCCGGATATCGGATTCATCTAAGTGTGGACTTAGTTTAATATGCGCATTCTAAACTTTAAATGCGTAATTCGCTCTATACGAGTAAAAATCATCCAGTATGACTTCTTTTTGCCATTGAAATGTTAAAGTGCACTGATAGCTGTTTCTGCTATGTTTTAAATGGAAAATATAATATTGCATTTTGTTATTATATCCATTTCAAACTTTTAAATGTGGAAGTTGTATGAAAATCTAGTGTAATGGGTGATGGAAATTTTTTTTTCTCCATACTCTGTCCAAACTTTAATAATTACTTATTAGCCTACTGCACATGATGGCTTGAGTACGGTATGCGACAATACGATATAACTTATGTAGGCCTACTAATTTATCTAAATATCTATATCAACCATACTCAACTAGTTTTTCTGGGGGTCCATTTGGGAACTCATGAAAGCTCGGGGGTCCAGATAAAAATGTACAAAGGGGAGTTTTGAGATGTAGGGGACGCCCTAAGGTTGCCACTGGGAAAAATTGGCAAGTCCCAAAAGGTCTGGAGCTGGCAGCATCTCAGTGTACCGCCGGGGGCGAAAATATTTTAGGTTACAAGGCAAATTTCGATCATTGTAACTTTATACTTGCAATTTCAAAATTTTTCTTTCAATGGTTTTTCCTGGCTTGGAGTCCAGATGAAATGGCCTCGTAGTCCGGATCCGGACCGGAGTCCGCCAGTTGAGTAGGCCTGAAATTCTATAGGCTATCTTTCTTCCTTTTACATATACCATAAAATATCGCCAAGAACTTTCGCCCCACAATTTCTTTACCGTCTAACATTAGAAACCTATATTAAAACCCATTTTGTTTTTAAGTAATAGCTTTCTAATTATCTCAACCAACTCACATACAATGTAAAATCCACCCATTTCTTTTCGCCAAACTTTTAAAGGACTGAGTAGGTTTCCACATGTTATATAACTTTTGAGAGCTGAGTAGGCTATAAATAGTTCGTGTGGAAAATTTAACATGTTACAGGAAGTCTAGCTAGAGTGACAGAAAAGATGGGCCACATGGGAGAAAGTTGTTCAGACGCGGTCCTCACCTTCAACAGAGATTACCGTTATATCCAAGTCTACGTTATAGCCTAGAGCTTTTTTTTTTACTATGACCATGTAATTCCCCATGACAGTATTCGACATTGGTGAACTTTGTGAATTCAAAATCGATTGGTCAGTTCTATATTATTTTAAGAATAAAATAATGTATTTTTTCAACTGCACTTATGTTATTCTAACGTAGTACATGGCATTTATTTTGCAAGGATGATTTATGCATACCGTACTTGTCTGAAGTTTTTCCAGTAAAGTTTTAAAAGGGTTCAAAAGTCCCTTCCAGTTTTGTTGCTACGTTAAAATCATGTTAAAATAGCTATAGCTATGGCCTAACTTTAAAGTGGTGACTATAGCGTCTAGTGTTCAGAGTGCTTGAAACTTTCCGGGAATATTCCCAATTTTCCCGGGAATTTTCCGGGATATTTTCAACGACATTGTTAACTATCCGGGAATCTTCCCCGGAATTAATCTTGTAAATTTTTACATTTTTGGAAATTTTCCGTGAATTTATAATATTGCTGGATCCCAGTAAGTTATATCGAAATGTTCCCAAATTTTGGGAAAATTTCCATGGAAAGTTTCCATTTCTTTTTGTTCCGGAACTTCCCATGAAATTTCAAAAGTGCAAAAACACAAAAAAAACCACCTATTTCTAAAATTCTTCAAAATTTTGTATTCTTAAAGTAAAAAAAAAAACAGTTTTTATTTGCAAAATT
>JAQGBM010000757.1:0-12387 GCA_034698405.1 Symphylella vulgaris | reverse complement strand
ACCAAGATCGACTTCGTAGGACTTGTGGTTTTCCGAAAAAGTGCACCGAAAATAATGTAAACAAACTCCCAACTCGTCATCGTGACGTAAATGGAGTTTGCATAACATTATTTTCGGTGCACTTTTTCGAAGAACCAGAAGTCCTACGAAGTCGATCTTGGTGTCAAATGAAGCAGAGAAACGTCCTCTAGGTCACATATATATATGTTTACATAATTTTGAATACTTTTCGAATTATCTTCGGCTGATTCATCAGTTGCTTTGTTTATCAACAAAAACGACCATAAAGAGATGGAATCTCTAAAATTAAGTTACAGTATTTAACTTACATTGGAACTTACTTACACTTTACATTTTATGTAAATGTAATAGCCTGTCTTCAAATATTAATATTATGGTTGATTTACAATAGGTATTCTTCGGGGGTTTCATCCCCGGGTCGGCACGTAAGAACGAGATTATATTTTACCAGCGAAAGCCATATACATTCTCTACTTACCATGCTTCGATATGGTAGTCTATGTGACGTAAGTAACTTGCATTACATAATATAAATTACCTAAAATGGAAGTCTCTTTAAATTTGGCCTTTCAAAACAGGAATCCAAAGATGAGCAGTGGAGGAGAGCAATGGAGTACGTTAGTGCAGTTTCTGAACTCAATTATATGACTCAAGTGGTAGTAATGCTTTACGAAGACCCAACTAAGGTAGGAATGATTTTATTTTTTGCTTCTGTTTGTTTTATGCTGAAATTTTGCCCAATTTGTCAAATATTAAAAAAAATCGTTTTTCTTGGAAAAAAGTAACTATTGTTACAATAGCCTTCACATTTCAATCCAGCCTGTCCCAGTAATTCAGTGGTTAGCGCGCTTGCCTCTGAATCCGGAAGGTCCGCGGGTTCAAACCCCGGCTGGCGCTGGTAAGAATTTTCGGATGAGTAAAATTCTTGAAGTGGCGGCATCTTCTGATGAGTTTAAACCGAGGTCTTGTGTAGATCCCTTTGCACTCTGCACATTAAAGAAAACTGCCTGCCCCAGTGGTTCAGTGGTTTAAGGTTAGCACTCTGCACATTAAAGAACCCTCATACAGGTCTGTAAATATCTTGTCCCTGAGGCAAAATTAAAATCTCACTCCGTTGTCGGGTTATGGCCTTCGTTGTCGCTTACCGCGACGTTAAAAAATCAAATCAACAAACAAACAACATTAAAGAAACCTCGTACAGGTCTGTAAATCCTGTCCCTGAGGCAAAATTCAAATCTCACTCCGTCTACGTTGTCTCTTACGTTAAAGAATCAATTCAATAAACAAATACCGCAAATTCCTTTAAAAAAAATATGACAATACAGTATAAGAATGGGTTCTATTATAACAATTTCAGGAAAAAATTGGTACAGGAATAGGCCTAAAGAAGAATCAGGTGATGAACAACTTCGTTCCTTAGAGATAAAATTGGCAGAAAAATGGCTGCTTCATATTTTAAACCAAAAGGAATATAAATAGGGATTTTTCGCGATTAATCGAAATTTCGATCGCATTATTTATTCACTCGATTATTACGATTATTGTGATACAGTTTCTATAATCGATAATTTCGATAAATATTTTATACGGTACATAGGCTACAGTAGACTTAAAAAGTACCGATCTGCTAAATTTGTGGGGATATTATGTGAGTACCTCTGCATAGTGCATAGTCGTATATCAACTATTTACTGTTTACGATAATTTATACAGTAATAATATCTTGAATCTATTTCTTACTTTTAGCAGGATTAAGTTATTATCAACTTAGTGCTTTATATCTATTTGTCCTGTGGTGTATATTCCTGCTTTTAGTAAGAAATAGTTTCATGGTAACGTAAAATGCATGAATTCTAGTAGTCGTACTAACGAAAATAATCGGCATCGAACTCTAAATAATTGAATTACTGTAAAAAGAAAACATCAAAGGGCCACCGTTACATCAACTTGCTGTCCATTAAATGCCAGCTAAAAGTGTTAAACACAAATTATCAATATACGTAAAATTACAATAAAAAAATAATTTACCAACTTGCATGTTTAAAAATAAATTTTATTTTTCATAGGACCCAGATGCAGAGGAAAGGTTCCATGTTGAACTTCACTTTAGTCCTGGTGTTAATTGTTGCGTCCATAAAAATTTACCTCCCGGTCCAGGGTTTAGGCCGCAGTCCAGAGGCGATTTGGTAAGTTTAATTTTTTTGTTTTAATAATATTAGAACTCCGCTGAACGCGTAAAAATAATAATAAAAGTTTGAAGTAGAGTTTTTGCAAATGCATGATTGTGTTTCGTATTACGTGATCGTCTTTATTCCCGAGCTCCAAATTTTTTATATAAGGTACAGGGTTCTCAGTAATTTAAGTACAGTACGGTAAATGAATTCATAACAAATCGGGAAAACTCTTGAAGTACAGTATTGGGAAATTTTTAAACTTTGTCCTGGGAGTGGAATAATTTGTTACCTCTTCATTTTGAACCAGCCTCAATGGTTTGCGCGCTTGCCTCTGAATGTGGAAGGTCCGCGGTTCACACCCCCGGTTGGGGCTGGTAAGAATTTTCGGGTGAGTTAAATTCTTGATGAGAGTTTAAATCAAAATCTTGTGACATAGATCCCCTTTGCACTCTGCACTTAAAGAAATCTTCATACAGGTCTATACATCCTGTCACTAAGGCAAAATTAAAATCTCAGGCCGTCGTCGGGTTATGACCACTAGCGGCTTTAAGAGCACCCCCCCCCCCCCATCAAAAGTGTATGTCAATCGCCCCCTCCAAAGGACCTCGAACTAGAGATAGAAATGCCTAAAATTCACCAAATTTACTCAAATTTTATTTAAAAAATTTCAACATTTGACCTGATTTCCGAAAAATTATCCGGAATTACTCAATGTTCACCCACCTCAGACCCCCAAATTGAAACTTAGACGGTGCTTAATGCAAAATTAAATTTTCAAAGTTTGACTTAATTTATGAAAAAAATTTTCCTGCGTTTCCTCTCCAATTTTTGGAAGCTCGCCCCCCTTTATCGCAGAAGTCTGGACACGTTAGTGGTTATGACCTTCGTTGCGACGTTAAAAAATCAAATCAACAAGCAAACAAACATTTTGAGCTGAGAACCCTGCGAGTTTTTCATTAGGCCTAACCGTAGAATTAATACATTGCATGATTTTGAGTGAACAAACAAACAAAATTGCAGACTGGCAAAAAAGATCATGGAGGTAGATCGAGCGAAGATGAAGGCGAATCGGACGTTGATGATCGCAAGAGCATTCCAGAAGAAGAGATAGAGAGTGTTTTGATTGACGAAGACATTAGTAACGTTGCGACTTCAACCTCGACCTCAAGCTCATTTTTCCAACGCAATAAATCTGTGAGTGATTGTGTTTTGCTCTTAGAAACTAATGCTTTTTTGATTTCTGGCAACCCTAAGTAGAAATTTTATATCTCTGTTTTGTGTCCGTTCTTCTTAATTATTTTGGGGTTTAAATAATAATATTTAAATTATTAAAGTGTCTGTAGCATGGAAAATGAAATTAACATATGTGGACAATGTTCCCCCTTTCATGATGCATTTTGAATTTTTCAAAAATTCCGCTTTCCAGATGCCCAAAAAAACGGAAAAAACAGCTCACTCTGACGTCATCACCATTAAAATTCAGTTCCCTGAGCGTCAACTGTGGCAGTATCGTATCAAAATGGCATGCACAGAGAACCACGATACGATATCTCACCAGTTGGCAATGTCCAAAATTCAGGAAACCGAATTTAAAATTAATGAAGACGTCAGAGTGAGCTGTTTTTGGAGGCTTTTTTTTTTTGGCCTCTGGAGTGGAATTTTTGAAAAATTTGAATTGCATCATAAAAGAGGGAACATTTTCCATGCTACAGACACTTTAATAAATAATTAAATAATGCCGTATTATTATTAAACATGAAGGTTTATGTGCGGGGTAACGCATCTTAAAATTTAGTAATACGTACTACAAATACAAATCAATTACTTATAACGAAATGGAAATTTTATTAGCACGCAGAAACTCAAACGGAAGGATTAGATTATTCCGGAAGTGCGATCTGGACTGTGGCTTTCACCGAAATTATAAGTCCTGATATACTCGAACAACAATCGATAGTATGTTTAGATAATAGGTTTTAAAGGGAATCAATCACTTAGAATGAAACGAACCACTAAAGGGCTAAAATCGACGTAAGTTTAAGGTCATAATTTGCATTCAGAGCGCTTTTGATTTATCTTGTTCAAATACCACCCAATTATTGGCACTTTAAGGACGTAGGTAAATGTTTAATTTCCCCATGCAATATGTTGAACCTTAAAAAAAAGTATTACCGTGTATCACAAGATTTCAGAGCAGACATTAAGCTTTCTGAAAATCGGTTTCAAATTGGTTTTCCTACAATATTTAAGATGTTACAGTATATGCCAATAACTGGAGGGAGGGGGGTGCGAATAATAGGACAGTTTACCCTACTGTAGTATGACTTAAATTACCTATACAGTCAACTCACCTTATAACGTACTACGATACAACGTTTATCACGATATAACGTACTTTTTTAAATACAGTATTTGGTTGGTTCACCATAGAACTCTATGTATTTATATTATCGTTATAACGTACTTTACGATACAGCGTACCAAAATTTTGTTCCCCTTGAAGTACGTTATAACGTGAGTTGACTGTATTGTCTAAAAATAAAAATTACTTTTAGGTGTGTCTGGTAGGCTCCCCGCAAAATTTCCAAACTTAACTGAATTTTTTAAAATAATATTTTTGATTTAATTTTTATTAATTTTTTAAGCACGCTCCCATACGCAGTTGATAGGTAGCGCGCGGGCTTAGCCTATATGTTTTCGGTTTGATTTTGTGTGTCTGTCACACTGGATCTCGAAAACGGTCTTACAGGGCCCAAAATTTCGTGGAGCCGTTTGCCGTTTTCCTCTAGTGAAACGCACTTATTTAAAACAATGAGAGAAGCACGAAAGGGAACTAAATATTATATTAAATGAAAGGTATTTTGAATTCTCCGATTTCATCAAAGGCACGTGTCTTGGAGGAAATAACAGTTGCACGCTCTTTTTTTTCCTCCTACTTTCCTTGGGTTGCTAAGTAACGTATTATATAAACAATGAAAGGCTTAATCACTTCGACTTTTAATTTTAATTTCGTGAATTATCAGTGAGTAAAAAACAGTGTTGCCATATTATTATTATTAATATTAAAGAATATTCAAGTAGGTTTTTGCACTTACCGGTATTATGAGAATCTAACTTTCCTGCAAAGTATATATTCTCAGGATTTCCGATTTTTCCAAAATGGAGTTGCTTGGATGAAAAATTTATAAAAAGCAACCTAAACCTGTGTGCGGTTCATTGCTCCTGAAATCGGTTTCAGGAGCAATGAACCGCACACCTGAAGTAAATACGGTACCCGGGAGCGGGCTTAAAGTTTAAACTAAAGGTATCGATTGTAAATATTAAAACCTTCACGATTTTTTTTTAATAACTTAATTAATCTAAGTTAATTTTTTTAAAATTAAAGATGGCTGCAAAAGGGCAAGAATTGTTTAGAAATGGCGTCAGTCTAGTCAACAAATCGAAACTTTCTGGTTAGTACTTTATTTTATTTTTACGTTTTACAAGTGAGATTAATTAAGCAAGGTAAAGATGATAAAAGGTTAATTAATTTTTTTTATCTTTCAGACGGAATAGAATGTTTGATGAAAAGTCTGTCAATTCAGGAAAAGTGTTTTTACCGGCACCACAGGCTTCTGGGCGAAACCCGCATTCACTTGGCCAAGTGTTACTTAATCCAAGGTAAAAATATGCAATCGGGAAAATAATGTTTCCTCCATTTTCTGATGGAACATTAAAGGGGATGTCTGCCGGTTTTTGTTATGCCAACTTTTCAGTAAAAATAAATTCAAGCGATTTTTGAAAAATATTGTTATCTATGAGATACATCAAAAAATCCGTCTTGAATTTAGGGCTTCCAATTCCGCACCATTTTTCATTCCCGCGGGATTTGCGGGAATGAAATGCGATTCCCGCGGGATCCCGCGGGATTTGCGGGATTTTTTAACTAATTAAAACAGAGGTTACATAATTTCTTTTGAACCAATATTTTTATTGAACTAACTTAATATTATATTTTCATATAATATTAAGTTAGCTATACCGTAATTTAATGACTCGGCACTAAGTTACCACGTTGAAAAGATAACTAAATAAAAATCCCACAATGCCAAAGTCGCACTTGCAGACATGTAGGCGCCCTAAAACCTCGATTATAGTCCGCCCTCGTGTCCGCCCTCGTGTCCGCCCTCGATTATAGTCCGCAGCACTTTTAGTATAGTCGTGTATAGGCCGCGGTTTTAGCTAGATCGAAAAAAGCTTGTAGGCCTATAGTCCGCGGACTATAATCGAGGTTTTACGGTAATAAGAACGAACTTGGAATATTTTATCATGACAATAATCGACAGAACAGGTACTTTTGTAAATTCAGAATTCGAATTTCAGCACAATTATTTTGTACAAAATTTTGAATTCTACCCCGGGGTAATTACGGTCAAGAGTATATAAAATTATATACTCTTGTTGCGGTAGATAGAAAAGTAGAAATAGTACTTGCAAATAAAAACTTAATTATATAGAAGTTATTTCTGCTATCAATACTAACTGTGTAAAAGTATGTATCTCTATACCGGTAATTGAAATTGCAAGATGGGGTCTTATTTCTTTAAAATTATGTTGTTTCATCGTAGTTAAAAATTATTAAAATTCCCGAAAATCCAGCGGGAATTCAGCTCTTTTTTTCCCGCGGGATTTGCGGGACTAAAAATCGTGCGGATCCCGCGGGAACGGGATCCAGCGGGAACGGGATTGGAAGCCCTAGTAACACACACACAACGTTGATGATGATGATGATTATGGGTTTTCTTTACTGAGTCTTTCAGTCCATTTTGACTCGAGGGGAATGGGCCTAATGAAATGGTCGTGGAACAGACACCCATCCTAACCCGACGGAGCTTGACTTTAATCAACATTGGGGAGACCAAACCCCAATTCTACTCCGCCAACAACGTTGTAGATTCACGAAAATATAAGGGGGCCAGACGAGACCAGATATTCCGCAGCCCTGGCGAGAGGGAGGCTGGGCCCCTCCCTCTCGGCAAGACTCTGGAATTAACCGCGCGGATTCGGTATAAATGTTATCTCGAAAACAAGAGCTATAGTTTTCCCTTGTATCAGCTGGAAAGATTTCTTTAAAATCCTAAATTTGAAGTCGGTTAATTTTGAACATTTTTATCAAAAAGAAAAAGTCTCATTAAAGTTACAAGTACAGGATTACAGTAGCAATATTGCCGTGATGTGCTGATTGCAATTTCAAGTTCTTCCCATGACCTAGAGACAGCAGGGTTTTTTAAACCTGCGTTTTAAAAATCATTGATGAATATTAAGTAGCAAAGAGAAAGTTTAATCTGATGCGAACAACAACAAAATTATTAATCAGAGAGATTGACCACACCTGTAGTAGTAGTAGTAGAAAGTATAATTAGTAGGTACGTAGTAATTTAGACTTCCTCATCTTAAGATAATTGACGTTAATTGGAGCTTCTCCCTCTTCATCAACAGAAAGTGAAGATTCAATCGCTGCAAATGAAATTATATTGTAATTATAAAGGTTTTTTAAAAGAGCTCAATAACTTCCTCGTTCGCATGTTAATCATCATCAAATAATTTAATGATAATCAGTAGCAAAACCCACTTTTTTCTTCTCTCTCTTAGCGAAACTATGTCTGATGACCTTCATCTATCGTATCTATGTTAGTTACTTTTTTTTAGTGAAAAAAAAAAAGAAAATGTTCCAAACTTTTGTTTAAAATAAAAAAAAATGAGTTTAGTGGTAGTAGAATATTAATGTGTTCTTTTTTCATTCAAAAGGGTTATAGCACCCACATAACGGGGGTATAAGTGCTGCTAAACACGTAAATGACAGTGGCCCCTTTACGAAATAAAGTATTTTTAAACGATTAAACCATTGAATTACGATGGGAGAAGGAAGTGAAAGTCAGCGCGACCATGCATTTTTTTCTCTCCAAGCATGCATTTTCTATTGTTACTCTGGAATATGGGGGTGCTAGCGAGCGCGCACTCTCTCCCTCCAACAGCACGCATTTTTAATCATTTTGTGGAATATGGCGGCCACATGAACAGGTGCATGGTAACGTTCTCTCCCATACCACGGCTATAACACCTTCACTTCCTTCTCCCCTCTAATTCAATGATTAAACTGAAAATAATGTGTTTAATTCTTTCTTGTAATACATGTAGAAATTTTTACTAATATTTAAAAATTAATTAAAATAATTTTCTTCAACTATCCGCCAAAAACCAAATCTAGAATCCTTCTTTTCTTTGGGTGGGGTGAGGGCATAATCTCTAATTATTTGTTCCCATGTCGATTCAAACAAAACTGAAATAATTTACTACCGTAATATCTGGAAGATCTACGAAGACTGAAGTTTGTATAGAGGAATATTTGTGTACAAGTGTCACAAAAAATGTAGGTACCTTTACTTGATCGAATGCCTAATTATAGTAGCATGATTTCATACTGACTAGTGACTTGATATCAGTAACTTGTCATTGTGTGTTGAACGACAAAATGTCATCAAAGGTGTTTTATGATAATACCTGTACAAACATTTTCATAAAATCAAATTCGAGAGACGATGAAAATGTCAAGTTAATTTTCATCATCATTATAACCAGGACCTTATTCCTTAATGGGGTCGGCCGTACGAGTTCTATATCCCTCCTCGTCTTTCTATTCCAAGCCATATCCTGATCTACCCCACAATTCTTCATATCTTTTCTACGAGTAATTACCAAATCCCAACACTGTTTTGGTCTACCCCTTTCCCTATAGTTATACTCAAATCTAAACTCTAAATTTTTCTAACAATCTCATCTTCTTTCCCCCTAACCACATGCCCATACCACCTCAACCTCAACCTATTTTCCCTCATTTTGTCTTTAACATTAACTTAGCTACTCCTACACTACCCCTAATATACACATTTATTATCCTAACCTTCCTCGTTACCCCACACATAAACCTCAACATTCTCATCTCAGCGACATGAATTCGTTGTGAAGTTAATTTGAAGAAAGTATCTTACGAAGACGTAAATTTAAGATATAAATTAACGTCTTGTAGAGAAAGATTATAAGTCAGTCACTCGTACCGATATGTTTTGCGTATATTTACTGGTGTTTGGTAATAATACTGTATGTACAGTATATGGTTGTGGTGTTTTTTTGTATAAGTAAAAAAGTGTGATGTCACTGGATGAGTATGTTTGAATTCTGCTCTAGTTACAATAATGACACTTGTGCTTTTTTGCTGTCGGAATCATCATATCATAAACAGTAGTAACGGTTTTTACGCTGATTCCACCATCAGAGCAGTTGCAGCAACACGCTTTACTGAATCTCTTTTAAAAAACCCACAAAATGCCGAGACGAACTGGTCACATGACAAGATTTTAAAATAAAAAATAAAAAAACAATAGTTGTTTGACTTTGATCCAGTTTCATCCCGATTCAAGAGAATGAGCGTGAAAAATAATTATTGTTTCGGTTGTTTTATCAATGTTGGTTGGTGTAGGTTTCATTTTAGTCAATTCCATAATTTCCAGTAGCCTATACTCGGTCGGTGACGTGTCTGTCTGGTCAGAGAGAGGATTGGTGATCAGTCCTGGATTAAAAAAAAAATAATACAATAATCCCAGGGGCTCTAAGTTAAGAAAACTTGAAAGCCTTTGGAGCCACGTGTATAAGAAATTAGAATGCGCACGTGTATGTTGAGATTTAGCATAATATTATAGAAGAACTAAGGATATCTCGATCCAGAAGAGTAAAACGTTACCCATCCACAGTTTGACCGACCGACACAACGATTTTAATCTATATACTGTACGAATAAATTAGAGATTCCCCCCTCCCCCATTTCGAGTCGAGTTTTAATTTGTTATTCGAGATTTTGAAAATTTATACGGAGCCCGGTTGAGGACATATTGAAATTTTTTTTTTGCAGCCGTATATCGCGAATCGCGACTTAGTAACTTGCGGTCGCGCTTAGTATTAACTCGCGATCGCAACATAGCAATGATCGAAGCTGTCCATATCTAGGCTGGAGTGTACGAGCTCTCATTGTAAAATCATAAAATCTGTCGAAAATGAGTAGGCCTACTTCTACGGAGCCCGGTTGAGGACATCGACCATATATAATTTAATTGTCACGACACTTGTAAAATATTCACAAGTTTTATATACAGTAGCAGGGGTAAGTTCCACTATAGACCAAACTTTTGCATACTGCACTATTTGAGTTTAGCGTGTTGGGGTTTGGTCAAGTACGCATGAGTATGTAGCAAACTTTTTGGTGCATATTGTCTTCTAGAGTCTTCAGAGTTTTCAGACACACCATAATTTTACAACATAGGTAAGTCTACTAATCTTCTTACCGAGTAATACTCTATAAATATCAGAATAAAAGAAGGAACGAATACGTGCGTAAAAAGGTTAGTGGCCATGCAATAATTGGATACATCAGTATAATAATTTCACCGCGCATGAAAACTAAAGTATAAAATATAACCGTGGCAGTCAATTAATTAGTATTGTATTAAAAGGCTAATTTGGAAATATAAGCTATTAACAGTTAATAACTCCACCCTCTGCAATTCTTAGTTATAACTTGTTTTGGATCATGAAGTTCTAAAGGATCGACCGTGAACAAGTTGTAAATGTAAAAACGATACAGTACACAAAAAAACTAAAGCGAAATCAACGTAGCGAAACAAGAAAATCATCGCCCCCAGTCGCAGAAGAAGCAGCGGCTACTACAGCATATTTTTGTTGTTTCAAATGGTCAGATTTAATTACCTTTTTTTTTATTGTGAACTTTTACAAAAAGGGTTGCATTTATTTTCTCTCTATAAACTTACTGACTTACATCAAGATTAACAATAATGTAGGCTATTATAATAAGCTTTAAGGCGAAAAATATGTTATTATTTTAAAGTTATGCGAGTGGCGAAGTGGTTAGTGCGCCCGCTTCGGATTCCAAGGAACCGGGTTCGAGCCCCGGCTGGGGCGAGAAATTTTTCCGAGTCCTATGGCATTGCCCCTGCTATGTACAACGGAAATTTAAAGAAGGGCTCTGGTCATACCCGCACTCGTGTGAATTTGTTTTCACGTTAAAGACCCCAGCCTTGAGCTGGCAAAATCGTCCCTCTCCGGACGTCAGGCCTTGCAAGCCGGTCCTGATTAAATTATGCTAACTACTTTTAAAATGCCGACCCCTCACCGGGAAAAGGATAATGGTGATGATGATGGAAAGAGAGGTAGAGGACGACCCCGTAGGAGATGGGAGGATACCGTATTGGAATGATCTAGACTTGAAAAATGGGATGAGGCTAAAAAATTGGCAGGAGATAGGGGAAAATAATGGAGAAGATGCAATGCAAAATCAACTTATTGATGATGATGGGACTGGATTTACAGACCTGTATGAGGGTTAATTTACCAAAATTATAATATCGTTCATAGGCTAACTGCCACAGCCATGTTGTATAATATACTGTACGAGTATATGCAGCTGTTTCGCGGGTATATGGTTACAAGTAAATACGAATAAATATCCTATTAGGCCTATTTCAATTTTTTATTATATACAGTATACGGTATAATATACAGTATAAGTTAATATAAGAGTTATGAGATTACATAACTTATAATATTAGTCACACACTCAACTTCGCGGCGGTGGGTGGGTTAAACTTTATATCCCCATGACGCTGCTATTTAATAAGGTAAATAAAATTTGTTCCTATGGTAATTAAGGGAAAAATGCAATTTATGCTTTTTCTCTGTTCATTTTGATCGTTGAAATTACCCAAATATGCACACATGTTTTATAGTATGTTATGCACTGGAGTAAACCAAGTTTTATATGAAAATTGTGATTATGTTCATTACGATCGGCGAAAAAAAAATCATGGGTTTTATTTTTTTGGCGCAAAATATATCGATATTTTTGCTAGTAGATTATCGATGTAACAAAAAAATAAATTTATCATTTCGAACAGTTTCTATAGTACTAGGTAGTTTCACAGGTATACATGTATACATCTCGCGAAAAAAAAAAAATTTTAAGCCTCAAATACAGTCCACATAAGGGGTCGTCGCATTAAATTTTAAGTTATTCGAGATGACAGCATCAATCGAACTCGAAATTTCACTATAATTCTGAAAATAAATATGTAAATTTAATGCGACG
>JAQGBM010000756.1:0-12387 GCA_034698405.1 Symphylella vulgaris | reverse complement strand
GAAAACTAAATACATGATAATTATCTATATTTATCACACATATTTGATTAGCTTAGCAGTTTCCTGGGAATAAATGCACTTTAAAAAAAAAGTAATGACGTAATATGATACTCGTATTATTAAGGTGTATCTTTATATATTAGTGGAATAAAAAAAAATGTTAAAGTCCCCTATTATGAATTATGGTGAAAAAGGCTCGGGACATGCTTATTTCAGAGGCTTTAACACTTTGCGTTGGACATAATTTTTTTTAGTACCGTAATTTTAATTATTCTTTTTTTTTTCACTTTTTATGTCCTAGGCTTGTTTTCCTTTCCATGCAGCCCCTTGGGTCAAGTCAACTTCTCTATGCGGCACGCTCGAGGGCACGCTGCACTTTACAACTCGGATACCCCTCAGTCCCTCACCCGTTTTAGCCGAATATCGTTTCGGTCTACTGACTCGACCCCTCTACTCCTCCAGGCCAACCATGAACCAAGCCATAGACCCCTAACTCCTAAATTGTATGAACAGAACATGGCCGGGATTTGAATATTATTTAAAGCCATTCATAAATCCCTTGAAATAATAAAATTAATAAGCATTCAACATTAACTACTTCCATCAGAATAATATCATTTTATCAATACAATTATTTTAAAATACAGTTTTCTCATATTTGCAACTTCTACACATATTTAATAAAAAATTGTTTTTAAGAATAAAGTTTTTATAATAAAGTAAAATAAAAAAGGACAAAATTCATTTAAGTGTAAATATGTGAACAAACAATCCAAGTTGTTGTATGATTTAACTTCACCTCCAATAGACAGATGTAATAAACTCACATGTCTAAAAATATGGTGTGCTTTCTTGAGAAGAAGGAAAGAAAAATATGTGCTTTAACCAAGGGGGTATTATCAAGGGTATTATAAGCCATAATTGATTCATTACCCCGAGCTGCCCTTTTGCCCCCAAAACTGTCCCAGACAGACATTCTGCATGCAAAATTGCACAGAACAGCTGCAATAGCACAATCATACTGTTCCATTGCAGAACAGCTGCAATAGCACAATCATACTGTGCAACGTGTGTCTGGGCAGTTTTGGGGGCAAAAGAGCAGCTTGGGGTAACGAATCAATTATGGCAATAGAGAAAATACGGCATCCTTTGTTCCTAGCACCTGTAGGAGCATCCATTCGTTGCTTTGTTATTTTGTCGTTGCTTTGTTATTTATTTTAAGGGACATAAAAATGCCTGTAAAATCGCTAGTCTGCCCCGCTGGGTTAGTCAGCGTAAGGTTAGGACTGGTTAGAAACATCCAGCGACAAAATTACCGTAAATACTCTAATAAACGCCTAGTCTCCAATAGCCGCCTACCCTTTTCGCAATTTGGCCAAATAACCGCCTAGATCTCCAATAACCGCCTAGGCGGTTATTGGAGAGAGGCTGTTATTGGAGATTGACACGTTGGAAGGGTCAAAAACTTGTATTGTTATTCACGTGTTATATATACCGGTACGTGTTTATTACAGTATTTTGTGTTTTGTGATTGATAACGGTATTAAAAATTAAACGTATCTCTAATAGCCGCCTATCCTTGTAGTCATTATTTCGAAATAAGCGCCTATCTCTAATAGCCGCCTAGTCTCCAATAGCCGCCTACCCTTTTTGCAATTTGGCCAAATAACCGCCTAGGCGGTTATTAGAGTATTTACGGTAGCCCAAATCGCCGTGCTATTAGTCTGCCAGGCGGTGCCAGGAAAGGATTGCTGAGAAAATTCTCCATACCAGCCTTGCATAACAACACAAAAAGCATACAGTTTTATTTTTAGACAATAGACATGTGAGTTGATTAACATCGGTCTCGAAGCCGGATCTATGCAGAATTTTGAAGATTTTTTTTTTTTCAATTTCTGAATGACCAAAGTTGTATTCTCAAGTATTGTCATTTTCAGTATTGACTGCAGCTGATGACACTTCACTGCACAGCATTTCAACATCTAAACTTCCAGGACAGTCTGAAATACGTACCATAATCTCTTCTCTTGGAAGTTCTGATGTACAATATGTTTTGACCAACTCCTTATAAGGAATATTCTGATGTGACCTAGATGTTGGTTCACAGTCACTACCAGCTGTTGAATCTGCATCTGATATTTTGTTATTTCTATTCTTTTCACACTTGCAAACTTCTGCCATGTCATCAGTATTGTATCGGTTATCAGATTCACTGTCTGTCCTTAACCTAGCATTCTCCTCTCTAAGCACAGTATTTTCTGTTTGTAGCTTTCTAATTTCTTCTTGGAAAATTCGAATCTTTTCAGCAGTCTCTTCATCATCAGAAAGTGAAGGTTCCCATGTTTGAACTTCAGTGTCTGTGGTACAGGAACTTTCTGTACGAGTTCGTCTGCTCTTCAATTGGTTTTCAAGCTGATCTACTCTATTTTCCAATTGCAGATATTCTTGGATCAGGTCGTTTTTGCTCATTCCATCCAAACGCTCTGCATGAATTTCATCATATGCTTCTCTAAATTCTCTCTGCTGAAATTCTTGTTCTTCATTATCTTCATTCTCACAAGAACTAATATATTCTCCATCATCGTCCGAATTTATTCGATTTCTCCCTAAGCTTTTCGATATTTTTATGTAATCTGGTGATTGTACATTGTGGTCCTCTATTAGAAATTGTGTGGTATTGAAAGGTGCAACTGGTTGACCAAATGACAACAATCTTTCTCGAGAACAAGAAGTGTGCTTTCCTGATTCATCAAGGGCGTAATGATCCTCCCAGTTCATTTTACTGAAAGACTTCTTGCGTTTTCTGGCTTTTTTGCGCCTGAGTTTCTTCCTTTTTCTGTCTGAAGCGTGGCGCTCTTTCTCTTTATTGTTGTTGTCAACCACGTGTGTTTTGTTTACATCGAGTTTCCTTTTGTCACTCATAGATGGCGTCCTATCGTTGACTTCATCGTCCTTCATGGCCGCTTCACTGTCACTATGATTATCCAAATTTAAGTCTTGGGTATTGGGTGATCCAAATTTTATCAAAATATCCACATCAGCCATCTTGATTATTAATTTTAAAGGAAAACTGAAACAGTATTTTTTACATTTCTCATAATGATACCCTTTTCTCACAGCTGTTGCAAAACGTCCTACTTCCGACGCATCATAATTTTCAATGGCTGCTGTTCGTGCCACTTCACTTATATAAAGGGAAGACTAAATAATATTATTGCGCGTAATGCAAAATATAGTCCTACATTATAAAATCATATCTTTTAAAATAATTTTAAACTACCAATTATATTCAGAATTTAAGATTAAATACAAGCTCAGAAACATTTTTTGACCCCAGATGTAGAATTATTTAAGTAAAATTCAAAAATTTAATGTAACATTATTTTACAGAACGTAACTACGTAGCACAGTTATTCAACAAAACAAACCAGTAACCAGTTACAAATTACTTCACAACTATGTATAATATTATAAGATTGTAGTCTATCTAGAGCCTCAAATAAAATGTAGAGTATGTTTAATTGTTTATTCTGAGTTTTGATAAATTAATCTAAATCAATCTTAAATCATATCCTAAAGTATTACTACTTTTATATCGGATCTTGCAGTAGATATTGGATAGCCGTCCGGTGCAGATCAGATTAGTCTGGGCCTCAGGTCTGGGCCGGCGGCGGCGCCCTCACGCCCTGCAGCCAGAGTGCACATGTGACTGTGCAGGGCTCGGCTGACAGGCTGAAGCACTCCTGCAGTCAGCCCAATCTATTATGTATCATATAAATAATAAATTCTCTATGGCTCAGCTCAGCCATACTCGACTCTAGTCTCTGCTGCATTATTGGAAGCTGCAGTATGTGTATGAGCAGCCTCGCAAACCAGTCTCAACTTCGCTACATGTCGCTAACGCTGCGAAGCAGATGAGCAGATCACAGATTACCGAGCAGATCGACTGTTCGAGAGATGCGGACTGGCTAGGCCCACTCTGGCAGTCTGGCTAGGCCCCTAGGTCGTGCATGGCCAGGTTGAAATAATGAATCTAGGTAAAAAAAGCCAAGGAAAAAAAATCCAGGAAAAAAAATCCACAGAAAAAAAAGCAAAGGAAAAAAAAGCCACAGGAAAAAAAAGCCAAAGGAAAAAAAAACCAAGGAAAAAAAAGCCACGGAAAAAAAATCCATTTTAATTTAATTATTTTAATTCCAAATATTTAAGAAATTTATGAAAAATTAAAATACAAATTGTTTTTTAAAAAATTACACATTCCTATGATGCGTTCCATTTGTCACAAAACCAACCGGGACAGACCAATATTGCAATATGCACTCTACTACCCACTCACCCACCTTCTACATTTTTTCTCATTCCCTAAATCTGTATTTATCATAACCCGATTCATTAAGCCCGATGCAGGTCTCAAGAATAAACTACCCATCCTAGTACTGACTACACCCGACAGATCGAGCTTGACTTTAATCAACAGTTGGGAGACCAAACCCCAATGCCACTCCGCCTGAATAACTACCCATTCTAGTACTGACCACACCCGACGGAGCTTGAATTTAATCAACAGTGGGGAGACCAATCCCCTTGTGACCCCAGTAAATTATGACTTGTATAGTATTATTATTTCCACTAAGTCTAATAGGCTATCAAGCATTTTTTTTTTTTTTCAATTTCGACATTTTCGTGACCAGCAACCTCGAATGCGTAAATAAAAATTTAGTTTTGGGGGTAAAAAATCTGTCCGAAGTGCCATATTATTGTAAATAAGCAAATAACTAAAATGGCTTTTTTTTCCTGGCTTTTTTTTCCTGTGGATTTTTTTTCCTTGGATTTTTTTTCCTGTGGCTTTTTTTTCCTTTGCTTTTTTTTCTGTGGATTTTTTTTCCTGGATTTTTTTTCCTTGGCTTTTTTTGCCGACTACCGAAATGATATCCCATCACGTGGCATGAATTTAGTCCGATTTATTGGTCACTTTTTACTCGTTTTGAATATGTTCTTTCTTTCTTGATCAGTCACTTGCCTCATGCCACGTGATGGGAAAAGACCTCAACCGCATGATGGCCATAGCCCGGGCAATTTCATAATTGCGCCCGCCCCACGGCCCCCACCCCCACCCCCGCAATTATGACTTTTTCCGTGGCGGAATGCATCGTCGGTGCTTTAATTGCATTGGGCACCCCGAGCCTATTCAGGGATACTTTTCGGAATAAATCGGTGGACCGAAAATTCAAGATGGCTGCCAAAATGGCGGAATTTTATGAATTTTATTTCGGACACTTCCCGGGGTCGTAGGAAGCTGGAATTTGGATTATTCAGGACCAGTCTACTTTTTCGGAAGAAATCGGTTGACCGAAAATTCAAGATGGCGGCCAAAATGTCGGAATTTTATGAATTCGATTTCGGGCACTTCCCGTGGTCGACGTAGGAAGCTCAATTTTGGATATATTTTTCAGGGACCGGTCTGCTTTTTTGGAAAACAACGGGTGACCAAAAATTGAAGATGGCGTCCAAGGGATATATGGTCCATATATCCCTAAAATGCATATATGGTCCGAATGGTGGAAAATTAGGTTATGACGAAAAGTATCTAAATAATTCTACTTCCTGTTAGACTTTAGCCAGTGTTAGGCCTAACTTTAGCCTTATATTTAAAACCACCATTTATACCATACGAAATTTGCCGCACTACTGTGCCGCCTTGTTTCATAATTATATTGTAGGGCAAACAACCCATGAACCCAAACTATCATTCTTTTGCTGTTAGGTATTTTTTTATGATGATACTCTTGGAATTGGATTTAAAAAAAAAAATTAAAAATTGTTAAAAAAATAAACAAGTGCTTTATTTTTTTTTTTTACCGATTTTTTAATTTTTTTGTTATTTATTTTTCCGTTCCAAGCACGCTTCTGAATAAATTAGAAGTTTTGGCTTCTACTGGCTGACAGATAATTTGACGTAGTCATTAGACCGAAAGAAAAAAAAAGAGACCGTTCGAGAATCAAAGCTCAGGGCAGCGCAACGTGTAGAAGCTCTCGCGTGAACCTCGTCATAGGGTCATCATAATAATATTGTAATTATGCTAGCGCTAGCAAAGGTGTGGAACACCTTCGAGCTATGAGCTAACCGGGGAAATGCAACAAACATTGCTGTGCAAATGACAAATATACCGGTACTGACACAATAATTAACAATTAATTATGTATTTTATTTATTTTTTCCTTCACACATAAAAGACCAAAGAATGATGGCGGACTAGAGATAAAATTTGTAATTACCCGAAAATAGGGTATTTTATGTACCAGTACGGTTTTTATTTTTTTTTATTTCAAAGTCTACTAAAAATAGTAATTACTTTACTTTTAAATTTTTCATACGAACAGACTGAATGCTTTGGTTTCGCTTTTTTTTTTCCAAATATATAAATTCTTGTCCAAAAATAACGCATTTGTAAAATTGTTGAAATGAAGGTGAATCTATTTGCTCTGCATGTATTTGATTAGGTCGACAACTCTGCAGCTGTATCCGTATTCATTATCGTACCTAGCAAAAATAAATATTTCGTTAAAAAAACTGATATGTAACCACGGACAGATAAGAATTTGATATTATGTTCATACCATGATACAAGTTTTACAAAGGTCTTGCTGAGAGATAGTCCAGCCTTAGCATCAAAGATAGAGCTACGAGAATCACCGAGGAAATCAGAGGAAACAACCTAAAATTAAATAGTCTTAATGTAGAACCCATCACGGGCCAACCCATAAAATTACCAACAAGATACATGTCATACTTTATTGGCAATGGCAATGCAACTTATGAATCAATGATACATACATACAAGTTAATTATTTAACAAAATAACTTTTACTGACGTACCTCATCTTCTGTGTAACCAAGAATGCCTTTCCACTGATCACTCTCAGCTGCGGCCTTGACAACAGCCTTGATTTCGTCGTAAGTAGCTTCTTTTTTTAGGCGAACAGTCAGATCAACGACCGATACATCAGGAGTAGGAACGCGAAAGGCCATTCCGGTAAGTTTGCCATTTAAATCTGGGATGACTTTGCCAACAGCTTTAGCAGCGCCAGTAGAGGCTGGGATGATATTCTGATTAGCTCCACGTCCATCTCTCCATAGCTGAGGAATTAATTTAAAATGTTAAATACTTTCAACAATTAAACAGCGAGTCAGTGACAGTCTTGATATACACACTACACTACCTTGGAACTGGGTCCATCAACAGTCTTTTGAGTGGCGGTTACAGCGTGAACGGTTGTCATCAAACCCTCCAGAATACCGAAGTTGTCGTGGATAACCTTAGCCAGAGGAGCAAGGCAGTTAGTGGTGCAAGAAGCATTGCTCACAATATGCATGCTGCTAGGATCATATGTTTCGTGGTTTACTCCCATTACAAACATTGGAGCATCAGCTGATGGAGCAGAAATGACGACTTTCTTAGCTCCTCCTTCCAAATGGGCCTGAAATTTTTTTCTTCTATAATATTGTTACCAGTGCAGATTAAGGCAATTAATCTTTACTACAGGTATGTGCACCGATAGGCTACATGTGTAGGCCAAAATGGCCGCTCCATGTGCTAATTATGGCCAAAACCACAATTTCAATTTGTTTTATATTTGAATTAAAATTGTGCATTATTTAAGATTACAAAAATCAAACATTTTAATAGTTAAAATAAATATAAATGTCGTTCAAGCTATGAAATAGCTGTAAAAAGCAAGTTTTAGGCCAAAATGGCGGATGTGCATACCTGCAGTAAAGATTAAGTGCCTTAGTGCAGACCACTTTAAATGACATACCTGAGCCTTCTCAATGGTGGTGAAGACGCCAGTTGATTCTACAACATATTCTGCGCCTGCCTTTGACCAAGGAATAGCATTTGCTTTCATCTCCTGGAAAACGTGTATTTTCTTGCCATTGACAACAAGCATACCACCTTCCTCGTGAACATCTCCTTTAAAGCGACCGTGGGTGGAATCATAGTGGAACATGTACACCTTAAGCAAAGTAAAAGAGAAATATTAAAAAATGTCTAATGTCTTTCATATTTCTGCATAATATTATAAGAAAATCGTATCCGTCAATTAAAGAAGAATTTAGCTGTGAATCAATATTAAATTATGACTCCCCAAGTACTATAATTTATGTACCATACTATTTTATTTTATTAGTTTACAGGTGTGAATCACTTCATTTGCCTTAATAGAATCTGCTTTTGTCATATATGAGCTTACTAACTCGTAAGTTATTAATTACAGTATTAATGCAATAAATCAACTGAATCACTTATTTAAATTTGCTTCAATTATTACCGAGTAGTTTAATTGGTTTAAAACTTGCAATGAACTTCTTCATTAATTTACTGGTCAGTAAAAACAATAGAGGACACAAGGTTAGTACATCATTGAGAAATATTGGATATATGCCAGAAACATTTTAAGATTATAAGTTTTAAATATCGGTAACTGTACAGTAACAGTAACGTAAGGCAAAAAGGAACATTTACTTCTGCAACAAATAAGTATTTAAACAAAAATCGTGTATTTTCAACTTCTTAATTTTAGGGGTGCACCAAACGTCAGATTTGGGCTGAAACCGAAGGTTTAATGTGACCTTCAGTGGAGCCGAAGGTTTGCTTGCTTACTTTACGATATTATTATTAGGCACAAGTTAGGCAGTTGAAACCTATAATTTTATTAAAGTATTAACCTAACCTATTTTTAGACTTTTTGCTGCCTTTTATACGCCTATTACTTCCAGATGAAGTAATTTTGCTTCAAGCTTTGGCTTTACAAGCTAAGAAAAATATTTTAAATTTTATAGGCCCTATTACCGGTACATTTACAAATTTTTGAAATTTAATACTTCTTCGTTGTGAAATTTTCATTTTTATAAATAACAATCCAGTATATGGGATAAGGTCTTATAATGAATAATGATGATTGTTATAAATAACAAACAATAAAAAATGAACATTTTTGCCACAAGAAATTTACAAGTCACAGGCTAAGTTTAGAAAAACATAAAATTTGAATGGAAGATAGACCTAAATCTTTGGGAATATGCAATTGCAATATGTTAGCTTGTTTTTTTGTAATTTGGTAATTTTTGTAATTTGGTTAGCCAAAATGTTTTTTCCTCTGGGGTATAAAGCAGACTTCTACCATAAAAGTTAACCTAAGCCGAAGTTCGGTGCACCCCTACTTAATTTCAATCACATTTTTTATCATTTGGTAGTGGCAAATATATATTTGCCATCCTATTATATTACTTACTGGTTCACTGTTTGTTGCATAATTATGTTACATTGACAAATTATGTTATTAACTTATGGTTGGCTGGTTGCCTAATTAAATCAATGCAATGGTTTGATAGCTGCTGAAAAAGTTCCGGTACCGGTAATGTGAAATACTCTAGCAGACCTAATTAATAACAACAATATCTTTAGCAACAAAATTAATACATGGACTAACCAAAATAAACTAACAATAAATACGAAAAAAACTAAAGTTATTGACTTTAGTAATCTAAGCACTATAAATCATAATATATCTATCAGTGGTAAAAAAATTAACTTTGTAAACCAGATTAAATTATTGGGTATTACCATTGATAAAAACCTAAACTTCATGGCACATGCTAAATCTCTCAAAAACAATATCAAACCTATGTTAGCCTTTCTTTATAAAAACAAAAACTATATCAACCAAAACATTAAAAGAAAAATTATTACAGGCATAATCGTACCTAAATTAACTTATGCCATACCTGTCTGGTGGAACATATGCTCTTCCACCAATAATATAATTACTGCCACATACAAAAGAGCCCTAAAACTCCTAAATATGACATCACAAAATAATAACTCTATAAACTATTATTACAAATTACACTTAAATATGCTAACCTACACACAAATAAATAAACATACTAAAACCATCATAAATTTTGAACCATATAAATCTGCAAGTATAAGAAACATCAAAAACATGAAAATGCAAATCCCCCCCTTTAAAAAAAAAACTGGCCAAAAATCTACCTTGTACAAAGCCATTAAAGAATACAATAAAATACCTACAAATATCAAGTCGATAAACAATCTAAAAATTTTCAAAAAAACCTTAACTTTTCACCTAAAAAAAATAGATAACGTTAGTGATACCTAAGAGTTTGAACCTTGATTTTTTTTAATAATATCTTGTTTGACTTACATGCTTTCATGTTATGTGTAAAAGTTTTTTAAATGTATTACTGTATTTTATTTTTATTTTTTTGTAATCATCTTGGGAACTGACAGTTCCATTTCGTCAAATACAAGTTACAGCCAGTAGGCTATGTTGTATTATAATTGTATTTTATGATTTAATAAACTTTGTTTATATATATATTTGTGTTCATCGTTCATATTAACCATAGCCTATATATATAAGTAACACAACAAAGCCTGGCCTGGCCACCATAATTTTGGCAAATACCTACCATGTATTTAACATCGATGAAGGGATCATTGATGGCTACTACTTCAACACCTTTATCAACACAGGCTCTCAGAACAAGACGACCAATTCGTCCAAATCTACAAAATTTTAATTTATTTATCGTTAATTTTAGTCAGCGAGGAGCTAATAAATCTTGGATGGTAATGATGATACTCACCCATTAATTCCAACCTTAGACATTGTGTGTTATGCTTGACAAATTTATAAAAATATTGTTCTGCAATTAGAGGTAAAAAACATAATCTTAAATAAGTAATTATAGGCCTACAACTGATACACGCTGAAAGTAAAAAAAAACTTTCAAATTCAATTTCAATAAATTGTCCTTCAGTTGACCTTGTACATTAGTTTCAAGTACTTGACCCGATAGTGATTATCCAACATTTGCAATATAATTTAAATATAATTTTACCCAAATATATTAATCAAGTCCAAATAAATTATTTTAAAGTTATAAATTTAGCTGCAAAAACGGTCAAGCCTGCAGCTCCTAAAAGCACGATACCGGCGAGTACCGAATATGCGATGGATGGATACCGGTATGCAAGGCAGGCAGGAGGCAGCTTTTAAAAACAAAGTCCAAACTTATAAAGGCATTATAATACATTAAAACTCAAAGGTTTTCACAAAATATTATGCTAAATATAACGTAGCCTAGCCTGCCTAGGCCTATATTTTATTTTAAAATATAGAACGAAGAGCAAGCAGTTCTAGAAAAAAATAATGTTCTTCCAAACTTTCTACTATTTTCTTTCCCACATCATTTTTGTTCATTTCCTTTGAACGAGAGCATAAAATTGAATGAAATTATAAAATATTTAAAAAATAATAACATTAAAAATACAAAATAAGCATTAACTGTCTACTTACAAAAATCTTCCTCCCTCGGTCACTTCTGCGTTCAGTCTGTAGTGTTGCTAATTTTACCGTTGCTTATGTGTGTAACCAATTTTAGTGTTGCCAATTGTGTACCGGTATATGTTACACGGTTACACGCAGCTTACACGCAGTGACGCAGCTGCACGCAGTAAAGTAAACATCGGTACACGTGTCGGTACACATCCACTGAGACTGAGCCCGAGTGTACTCTGCACTGCTGATCTGAGAATCTTGGCTGTCGGAGCAGCCAACCCAAAAGTACTTCTCCATAGAAATACAGGAACTCTAATTTAGGGAGGGGGCCTGGGGCACATTGGGGCATAGTGCCCCCATCAAAATAAAAAAAAATTAGAACTTGCGCCTCGCGGAGATAATTCCCTTTGATTATCTTCTCTTTGACTTTTTAAAGAATAGTATAGCAAGAGCACAGTAGCGTATTTATATGAACTGTGATTATGCCGAAGATGACCAAACAGAGGATTAGAGGCCCGGATTCAAATAGTGGCCCGGACTTTATAGCTAACCTATAAAAATTCTAAAAAATTCAGACGCCCGGGCTTTATAGAACCTATTGAGTGTGGGAACGTAATTACAGGTTATTAAATACCGGGACACTTCAGTCTTGCGTTTGTGCATCTCCGGTTTTTAATAGAACTTCCTGAGCCTTCGAACGTAATTAGAACGTAAATTCAGCGTTCTGTATCAGATTATTCTGATTAATTATTAACATGAAAATACCAATAAGTTTAGCCTACTGTATGGATCATCGACATAGGCCTACAAATGTATGAAATTGGTATGCATAATGCATGTAATAAAGGCCGGGACTCTATTAAAGGCAGGGGCTCTAATAGTGGCCGGGAGTCCGAAGGACGCATTTTTTAATTGAGGCCTGGGCCTCTATATGGTTAAATATGGTAGGCCTAATGTAAGGTTAGGTTAGAAACATCTATCTTTGATGGACCAGCTTTGCTGGTCAGGACTCAGGAATCC
>JAQGBM010000755.1:0-12391 GCA_034698405.1 Symphylella vulgaris | reverse complement strand
TTCAAAATTTCGGTTTTTTTCCCCATAGGAATACATTACAGGAAAAGTTCGACCCCCTTTTTCAGGGTCAAGGGCAAAGCTATGCTTTGCTACATGGCGCGTTAACCGCGTTTTGACCGGTTTTGACACTGCGCAGGAGAGTGTAGGTCAAGGGTTGATCTGAGAGCCCTGATTTTTTTAACGTGGACAATAAGCTTTTTATGCTTAACACCATGGGGGAAAAAACCCATGATCGCGGATCGGGTCGAACGAAATCTGACGGACAGGACAAATTATGAAAAAAAGCGACATGACTGCCTCTTGTATCGAATGTGTGAAGTAAAAATATTCCAACAAAGACGCTATAACACTTCCCTCTAAGATCTTGAATAAATAGCAGCCATTTTGTAATGAAGGAACAAAACAACAATAATATTTGGAGACAAAATCTTCGAATTCGTTCAATTCGCCATTTGAAGAAGCAAATTTAAAGGTACTTATAGACAATAAAAGTTGTTACCTAATATATAAATTGCTAGAAACTTCTGCACTGCAAACTGGCTGGCGTGAAGCCTCAACATTCCATTTATATGTCAACACCCTCGTCAACCAACCTAAAAGGAGCTTAAAGCGACATTCGCCAGGTGTGTGTAAACACGATAAAAGTCCAACCTTTATTTAGTGTGTTTATATTTCTCTCTTGAAGATGCGATGTAGGGGATGATGCCATTGCTGCTCGCGGGGGAGGAAGTATTTCTCAACAAATCTCTCACGTTCTTTTCCATGTAAACAGACATGTTACCGCAGCAGTTATACTGTATTATAAATACAGTATATACAGTTATACCGAAGTACAGTACAGAAGACACCCTGTGCAAAACAAGAAGCAATGGTGCCAAACTTAAAGTTATTAGAAGTAACAAGAGCATACGAGCCACCACCTAGTGAACAGGGTGGTTAAGAAGTGGAACGGTCTCCCAAGATCTGTGATTGCTACAGAAACTGTGAATAACTTTAAAAATAAGTTAGACAAGTACTGGGGCGAACATAAGCTTGAGTAACAAACTATTATACGGTCACATAGACCCTACGTGGTCTTTACTGTTTACCTTATTATTATTATTATTATTATAGAAGACCTACAAGACAGATACAGTGCTTCCCAGGTTAGTAAAACATGGTCCCTCGCATTCAGGTCACCTGAACTCTGGCACAAAATGAAGTTCGAATGTGTCAATGACCAAATGATTCCGATCAAGTACGTACAAAATTTGGGTGAATATCTCTGGGAACTAAATATGGATTGTAGGTTAATGGACAAGCACAAGAAAAATGAATCGGCCTCTCTATTTAACTACTTATTTCGATTTTTCACAATCTCGACTAAGAAGGGAATGAACCTCAAGAAATTTACATTTATAAAGTTTGCATACATAACCTACTGGAAAGAAGATGTGAGATGCAAGATGTTGGGAGTCATTTGCGATTTTCTGGCAACCCAGACAAACCTCATTCACTTGAATCTGAAAAATTGTCAAGCTCCTCTGGAAATGGGTCTAGATTTGCTGAGCAAGTTGGCTGACCCTGGTAAGATTAAGAACCTCTACCTCGAAGACTTTTTCGAACAGGAATGTGAGGTGCTAAATTCTCCAAATTACCAGGACGTGATTGGTTCTTTCAAGAGTCTTGTTAGCCTCACAATAAACTACAGCTGCATCGATTCGAAATTTCTTAAATTGATCGTTGGAAACTGTAGTCGTTCCTTCGAGGTCATCGAGATAAACTGCTCAGGACATAATCGATCAGATCACGTGATTCCAAACGAAACTTGGACTTGGGTGAAAAAAACGTGCCCAAAACTGAAGGTAGATGTAAAATTTGAATACTTTCAATGTGATTCCGACTGTTGTCACGTGATTCCTTCTGAAATGGGGCTTCGCAGTTTCTTCTGGAACTGCTTCAGTGGAAAGATTCCACTCGACCCACTCCTCATCCAACTCTGCCAATTTCGGGAAACGTTGGTTGAGGTCGAACTGGAATTTGAATCAAAAAACAGAAATTTTGAAGAGAGACACCTAATCGAACTCGTTTCCTCGTGTAGTGGGTTGAAAAAATTCCATTTCAGAGGATTATGTTCGATTGAGACGGTGAAAAAGGTTTCCGAAATGCAGTTGAAGGGGAAAATTCACCTCAATCATTGTTATTTTTTCATTGAATCGACGGAGAACTTGACGAAAGAAGAGAAAAGGTTAATTAAAGTGATTAACCAACTAAACGAATCGATCGCGAAGCAGCAAGGAGCCTATTTTACAATGTTACAATATTAAATGTCAAATGTATGAGCATTATTGAGCAATATTAAATTCTGCACTATCATCATACCTTTTTTTTCATATAGGACCATTTTGTCCTTAACAACTCGTAGTCGTACCTAACAATACGTATAATTAAAACAATATTGATCCCCCAACATTATTTCGTTCCTGGACAATTATTGTGGCCTTCATCATAATTAATATGACTATTTTAGCTGAATATTTTTATTAATGCCTAAAATATTAGTTGTAAAAAAAGCATAAAATTAAAATTGTTAAAAAAGCATTTTAAAAAATCTACAAAATTAACTGTATGCGGATTGCGAAATACCCCTTGCGAAATTTGGGTAATTTTTTGTGCGTGACCACATTTTTCACAAAGCTATGGAATTTAATAATAAAAATATATATATATATAACTTATACCATGACTTATACCGTAAGAAAGCTCAGTTATTCTTGCAAAGATCGGTAATATTTTCTTAAAATATATTTTCTTATTTTAAAATGATTTCTTAAAAAGATCATGCTACAGTTTTTTGCTAATAAAAAAGTAAAAAAAATTGAATGCACGCGCCTTTATTTTTTTACTATCTATTTTGACAAAAAAACTGTAGCATGATCTTTTAAAAAAATCATTTAAAAATAATAAAAGACATAAAAAAAGACATTTACCGATCCCTACAAGAATAACTGAGCTTTCCTACGGAATATTTTTTAAATTAATTTCCATAGCTTGTAATAAGAGTGTGGTCACGCACAGAAAATGATCACAAATCACAATTTCACAGGGGGTATTCCGCATACAATAATAAAGTCTTAATTCGGTATTTTTTTGCAACTAACTTAAAAACTAAAGACTATTATTTTTACCTGTTACTATTTCAAGGAAACGCTGTAGTTGCTTTTATTATTTTAAATTAATTCCTATTACTTTATCTTTTGCATATTATTTGTTGAAAGAAAAAATATCTTTTCTGTTAAATTTGGAAAATAAAAGTACTAATTACATTAACAAGGTTTTATTTTTTATTTTGACAATAATAATATTAAAATATCTTGCACTTAGGTGTTTGTGAGGGATCATTTCTCACTTATAACGCCAATGATTGAGGGCCGGCTGCACAAGAGGTGGTTAACCTGAAGTTTACTCTTAACTTCAGTGTTAACTTGAATATAAACACCGAAATAAATAAATTGATTTCTTCGTAACCCTTGAACGAAAATAGACAATTATGATACTTTACCAAAATTTCCGTCTTGAAAAGATCTATTCGAAAATGTAAAAAAAAAAGGTGTCGTATTTTTAAAATATAAAGATTTTTCAAAATATATTGAAATTTCGCTCTTATATCTCGAATATCTTTTGATTTAATTCGACGACCCCACAATTTTTTTACATTTTCCAATAGATCTTTTCAAGACGGAAATTTTGGCAAAGTTACGATTATGTGTCGCCATTTTCGTCCAAGGGAATTACGAAGTTATAAATTTATTTCGTTCTATTATATTCAAGTTGGAGTTAGGGTTAACCTCCTTATGTGCACCCGGTCCTTGTGAGTTATTGGTGTAAGAGTAGATTCACCCCTACGATTCGTAACGACAAAGAATAGTATTCGATCATACCATGAATCTATTAACATTCTCTGATGAATTTGCAACTTTGAAATAGCTCCAACCCATCTAAGTAGTTTTAAATTCTGTCACGAGATGGCAGCACTTAACATCTTTGTGCACATTAATTTATGCAAAATAAATAAATAATTTTAATTTTTTAGAAATAATGTAAATAACCTGATTTCAAATATGTTCGAAACCAGTTTAAAATAATTTATCATCAAATACGCAGTAGAATAATTACGTCAAATGATTCGAACAGCACCATCTGTCGACAGATTTGGAACTACTTACAGGAGTCGGACGTCGTTTGCTAGAGTTCTATGGAAGTTGCACATTCACTATTAGACTGTTATCAATTTGTGATCATTTAAACCCATATTGAAAAGATCTACGGTATTCGAAAAAATATGGGGTCGACGCATAAATATAAAGATTTTTCAAAAGATACTGAAATTTCGATCTTATATCTCGAATATCTTTTGATTTAATGCGACGACCCCACAATTTTTTTTTTACATTTTCGAATAGATCTTTTCATGACCGAAATTTTGGTGCATCATATTTATGTTATAGCCTATGTCCATTTTCGTTCAAAGGTTACGAAGGAATCAGTTATTTATTTCGTTCGATTATACGGAGTATTTCTAGTTAACCCTGTAGTAAGGATTAACTTAAAGCGACATTAGCCAGGTCGATAAAAGTAATACTTTTATTTACTTCTCCCCCCCTCCGAGAGAAGCAATGGTAATATCCCTACATCGAGTCCTCAAATGAGAAACGGAGATATATATAAACACACAACATACAGGTTGTACTTTTATCGTGTTTACACACACGTGGAGATTGTCGCTTTAATTCTAAACAAAGTAAACTTGTCTCAGGAACATGGCAGCATTTTGTACATAGTCTATCTTGATGAAATAGTCCATGGAAATAGTCTACCAAACTAAAGCAGTTTTCTTTTTGCCTGCCATTTTTATTTTTTTATTTAGATAAAATAATATTTTGGAGAAGGTAAATACCAGTATTATAATAACCTAATATGATATAGTCATAAAAGTTTGTTCTCCCAGAATCTGACAATACTATTCCAGAATAGCCTACTTCTTCCTTACGTAGATGGCAATAAATTCCTTTTATTTACAGTCGAACTCAAAATTAATAAATAGCCAAGGATATGATGATATCATAGCTTATGATATATTGATTTTTTAAAACAAAACCCAGTGATTGAAATTTGCATAGCCTTGGTTAGCACAGAATTTTTATGTTGTAACTTACATTGGTCATAGCAAAAGGAAACTGATCAGTCAAGTTCAGGCCTGCTTGTCCTGTCTGCCCATAAAGTATGGGCAGACAGTTACTAGGCTAATTTCTAATTATATAGGCTTGCTATAGAGTTTGTAAACTTGTAATCTCCTAGTTCCTCACTCCCTTCCCTTCCACAGCAGAGCAAAACCCAGGGTTTCCCAAAATTGAGTGTGTGTGCGCCGGATGTGAAAATTTTTGAATTTTTTTTTATAATTTGGTGAAATTGAGTAATTTTGGTAAATTGGGACCGCCGGAGGCAAAACATTCTTCAGAAACAATTTTTCAGAAACAAATTAAATCTTTACAAAATTTGAGTAATTTTGGTGAATTTTAAGCATTTTGCCTCTTTCGAGGTAGATCTGCTAGGGACCGGGCCAGCACACCGCACAGATTACGTGATGCCATCTATTTGTATTACTTAACATGCGGTCTGCTTGTCTGCTATAGGCTAGACAATTATAAACACGTGATTGCCCATGAGGTAAAATGACTGTCTGGCATAAACTCCATGGGCATCTGCAGGTGGTTACACTTGGTTCTGGGCACTCTGCAGGTATTGGTAAGGGTTGACATTTGCCATTTGGTTATATAAAGCCGCGCGCAGGGCCGGCAGTAGAGTGCCCAGAACCAAGGAAATAGGAATAGAATACCTTGGCAGTTTTGCTAGGAAAAAGAGAGATTTTGGGGGGACCTAGGCTAGCTGATTTTCTCACTCTAAAAGTTGCCTATCAAGTATCAACTAGTAACTATCAACTAGTAACTGCAATTAAAGAGTTGCAATTATAATACTAAACTATTATCAAAACTTTATGTTAGTTACATCTCCTTTCACACTCATACGTCATAAATATAATTATAAAAATAAAATAGTACGATCCATAAATCATGCCGAATTTTAGGCCTACCTCGATGTTGATTGAAATTATTTTTGCACACCAAGCAACGAAATTTATTTGTCATTTTATGACAAATGTAACTGGCTGATTTGGGTGAAATATGTTCTTGATAGTTATATCGCTCTACTTAAACAAACGTTTAGAAGTTTTATAATAAAAATAAAATACAAGTTTCAGTTTTCTCATCTTCACAAAACAAGCACCGCCGTTGCGTTTTTGCTTTTTATTTTTTTTTTTTGCAAAGTTCTCGACGAGAGATTTGCGCAAGGTGCGAGAAAAAGATATAAATTACTTCAACATGCCGTAATTTTAAAATAATTTAAATTTATAGTATTAACTTACATTTTTTATTATATTATTTTACGATATCAGGGAATGTCTAAATAAAAAAATATTTGCATATTAGTTTATTATTGCGAAAATTTTGGATACAGTTAATTTGTTACCATGGCAACAAACCTCGACGGAGTCAAAATGGCGGACTTCATATTAAAAAAAATAAGGAAAAATCATGGGGAAGTAAATGAAATGGTGTGAAAAACGATTTTATACGTGTATTATAATATGGATTATGTATTATAATGTAGTCGGGGGTTCGCCGGAATAGATTTTATGTGTGTCATGGATCTTGGAATTATTAAATGTCATAGATATGGAACGAACTGGTTGGATAATGGTAAGTAAAAATCAGCTGATTTTGAATGTAAAGCCTTTACGATAAAATTAATGCAATATTATCTTTAGCAATAAATAGAAAACATGGTCTAATCTGGAGTAATGGAAGCCAAGTATTTTTAACCAGAGAATGGTTAAAAGCGGATTGTTCTCAAGTCAGAAGCAAAGTATCCAGCTTAGTTTTGGGAGAATTCACGTAAGATTACCATGTCACTTTTTGTTGGAAGAACTCTAATGCTTTTAAAATTTCTACTCCACCGCACCGTGCAATAATTTGCTCTATTCACTTTTAATTTAAGCCTACTTTATTCTTCATATCATAAATATATAATACTAGAAGAAAAGCCCTTTACATAAAAGGCGGTCCTAACAATCGTAAAAAAAATGATGAAATGTGTAAGATGTAAGATGTGATTATGTAAGAGCGATGCGCCCATTAAGCCCGTTAAAAAGCCCATTTAAAAAGCCCGTTAAAAAGCCCGCTCAATTACATACCATTCAATCGTATGCGCCCATTAAGCCCGTTAATCCCGTTAGAAAGCCTATTTAAAAAGCCCGTTAAAAAGCCCATTTAAAAAGCCCGCTCAATTACTACATACCATTCAATCGTATTGGCATTGCACTATACCATTCAATCGTATTGCACAGAAATAACAGCATCAGCGCAAGGCCCGTTGAGAAATTTTCTCTACCGACATTGATGAGAAGAAAGACAGCAGCGCTCACGTTGCTCTTATTATAGCGGGAGTTGTGAGAACTCGCAACTCGCAGCTCCAACGCATTCATCTCGCAACTCGCAGCTATAGCGGGGATTACAGAGTTTATGGTGGGAGTGGGACAATATGGACAATTATACAAAGGTGTAAGTGAGTTGTCAAAAAGCGTAGTATACCGGTATCCTAACTTATACGACAGCTGAGTACTTTACTGTATTGTCTGTACAGTTAAAACACAGAAGAATGTCTTCAAAAGATTGCAGGGAAACCATATAGGAAGATCATTTTTAAATCCTCAGAATGTTTTTAAATGCTGAGAATGTAATAAAAAAAAAAAAAGTCCAAAGCAAGGAAAAAGCCATCTGTGGAATCACCAAAGAACCCGTCCTCATCGTGCAGATCCCTCGATCCATTTATAATTAAGAAGAGATTATGCAAAAGCTTCGTAGACCTGTTCGGATCCTTCGGACTTGAGTGATATTAGCAAAATTGGCAACATCAATCCAAAACAATTTGTGTGGGCGGGAAAATAAATAACCAACATTTCGAATTACACTCATTCTGCATTCACGAAGGAGAACCAAGCAACGGGAATTATCTGAAAATGATAAAGAAGACCTAACCAGTCTGCTGAATTCGAAATAATTATGTAAAAGAAAACATCAGTTTACTGTTTTACATAAAAGTAGGCCAAAGGAGAACCTATAGACCTAAACTAAAAATTAGTATGGGAATTTTTAGCCCTTATTTCTAAGTTACTTGCTTTTTATGCGTAAAGCAGTTTCTTAATAAATGAAAATATTGCAACAATTTCTTATTTTAGATAACAATTACTAAATTTTTAGTACCAATTTAAAAGTGTTGGCTGTGCTTGTTTGGTTATTGGTTAAAGTAATTGAATAATAGGGCCTAACGTAGGCTATTAATTTAAAATAATAATGTATTCGTTTTCCCTTCGCTATTGAACAATTATTCAGCCAAATGAACACCCAATTGTAGCACAGGACGTCTATTCGACGTCTACTCTATTTATGGTCACTAATTCCTAGACCCCTAAGTCGATGCCGCCAGCCGAAGCCAGCCGAAATTTATTCGTTCAGCCGGCTCATTAAATAATAAATATCTACCGGTAATGGCTATAACCCGATTTAGATCACAAATCACAATATTGCACTTTTTATTCTTAAAACCAACGACCTATAAAACATTATTATAGGTCGTTGCTTAAAACATTCTAAAATGTTGCGTAATTGCGTTTTGTAGCACGTAATTTTTCGTCAGCAAAAAAAAAAAAACACGTGCGAGTCTCGTGCAAGGTAATTTGGAATAATATTTTAGTCTCGTGCGAGTGCGACGACCCGAAGGGACAGTGACCTTTATTTTTCTTTTTAACCTGACAGCTGTTTAACTAATAAAATCTGAAGTTCTAGATAACCGTCTTTATTAGTGTCTGTCAGGGACGAAGCCAGCCACTTTTTAGTGGAAGATTGTACATTGATTTTGGACAGCTAATATTAAACTATTATGAAAAATCCATAAAACTATAACAGTTGCTGTTGGCCTACACCTATTATAATCACATTTATCAAAACATTCTACACGGTAAAATATATACTCGTACCTATTAATTAAGTTACCAGACGCGGGTCTATAGATCTCCGGTTCGGGGAGGGTTATTTTGTACCGCCGGACTTTCGCCGGAGGCGTAAAAAATTTCAGCATACAAGTCAAATTAGAAGATTTTCGCCACTAAGTTAGGAATATTGTTATCACTATACATATAGCGTGTCCAGACTTTTGCAATGAGAGGGGGGGGGGACGAAAACCCCGTCATTTGAAGGCATCTCTACTTGGATATATGCTGACATTTTTTTGGGGGGACATTTTTCCAAAAGTAGGAGAGGGCATGGCGCAGGGGGTCGCCCCCCAGATACCGCCAGAGGCGAAAAATTTCCAGAAACCAAGTTAAACGTTACAAATTTTAACATAATTTTGCATAAAATGCACCATCTAGGCTATACGTTTAATTACGGGGGTTTGGGGGTAAGACCCCCGGAAATTTTTAGAAAATGTTATAAAATTTGGTAAAAATGAATAATTTTGGACCGCCGGAGGCAAAATTGTTTTTCGGAAATTAAGTCAAACTTAGAAAATTTGTCAAAATTTGAGTAAATTTTGTGAGGAGGGGCGATTGACATATGCACTTTTGATGGGGGGCAACCGCCCCCGCAGGGATATTTGGGGGCGGCAGAATGGAAAAGAATGCTAATCGGATCCAAATAAGAGAGAGAGATTACGAATTTCTCAAGCACTTTGATTTTTCAAAATCAAAGTGCGGGAAAAATCAAGTGATGGATGATAATAATTTATCTTAAATTACATAAGCATTTTGATTATTTATAAAAAATTTGTGAGCAAATAACTTAGAATGACGACAATTGGGATACTCTATCCCCAAATATTATAGTGTAAATATTGACCAAAATATTTCACAACTTTGGAGAAAAGGATAGATCTGCACTGCTTAGGCTGGGTCGCTTGATGCGCACACGAGAAGCATTCAAAATCCCGGAACTGACGACTGCTATTTGGGATACTCTACCCCCAACAACACTGTACTTGTGGGGCAATTACAAACCCGTGAAAATTGGTTTTCACCGATATTCAAACAGATACGAAGGTTACTCTGAAAGTTTTGAGAATAACGCACTTAACGTAATGCGAAAATTCTGAAACTATACTGGTTTTTAAAGTAATATCCCCTAACACGATTGCAACTCTCCATTTGATGAAACCAGCTCTCGAAACACATTTTCCAGTCCTCTGAAGTGAAACGTCCAATTTCAACGTTTAGGACTCATCTTCTCCGTCAAATTTTTTCCCTTTAAGACCTTAAATCGCCTCTAAAACGACTTTTATACTGAGAGCAGGAAAACCCCGCGAGTTTATTTCGTATTATTGCGTTGAAATTAAATGAAGAGTTTCCTAATACAATAAGCCTATAATTAACTTTTAACCATCGTTTGTTTGAGAATTCACTATTTGGAGACAATTACAGCAGACAGGTAGGCCTAATTCGAATCAGTTGCTTCAACTCTCGCTTCAGTTGCAACTTGCAATTAGTTACATCAACTGCAAAACATAACTGGTACTTGTTTACAATTAGTTTTATTGTGAACATTGTAGCAATTAATCGTTCGTTAAATTATTGTAGCAATTTTTTTGTAACTTTATTATTTTGTACTTTGTCTTCGTTGGAAGAGAAAAAGCTGTCCCGTTTTACTGATGAGTCGTCCGTCAGATCATCACCGACCGTTGGGATCACTAGACCTCTGTTGCCAATAGAGAGCCAAATAAAGTTACAAAGAAATGCATTTTTGCACGAAAAAGAAAGTCGAAAAAGTCAGTCATTCAGAAACAGGACACAACATGCGAGGAAACGCCGCATGTGAGAAATCAGAAGATACGGATACGGGGATACGGTTGTGGAATATTGAAAAGGGATTAGAGAGGGATGACGATTTTATGTTTGTTTTTGCTCGTGTGACTTTCCCGTGATATTTGTTTTAGGCTATAATTCGTGTTTATAAGTATATTATGTACCTTAAAGGCATAGACGTAGTATATGTGCCATTACTTGTAATGGCACATATACTTAAAGGGAAATATACTTAAAGGGAAATCCTGGGAAAGAATTTAGCCAATTTTAATCTAATCCTCAATATCATTTGACTCTAATAATACTACGTAAACATTTACCTTAATTTCCTCCAATTTATAATATTTTTTAAAAGAAATAAATGATTTATTTGTACGGACAGAATATAGAGGCACCAGACCAGCTCTGCCATCCGTTGGGACAAGTAGGCTTTCCTGCATGTTTTTGATTTGTAAATAAGGCATAATTAAGAATCAAAACGGACAATTTAATAATGTTTTATCCTCTTATCTTCTTTTATTTTATTTATTCATTTTTGAGTCTAACTAAAAAGATAAATAATTAATTTCTTAGTACGGTACCGCAAGGAGGTACCGTATGTAGGCCTATGCTTATTCTTACTTACCGGTAAATACAGTGGGTAAATAGAACATAATACATTGTGACACCTTAGATGCGTTCTGAAGTTTTTACTCTTGTTAATGTAATTTTTGTATGGCTAATCCAAAAAGCCATTCATCTCCAAGAAAAACAGCGAGCGTTATCCTATATGGGATGAGATCATCGAGCAACGCAGCTGGTATATTTTTTCGATGGATGAGATGAATGACTCGTGCAATAATATAGCCAAGCAAAAATTACATTAACAGAGTAAAAAAAAGTTGATTCAGAACGCACCACTTGAGTATTTATATACTTTACGTTTTAATGCCGGGCAAGAATTGATAAGATACAGCTATGGTCACGCCTCTGGTAGAATTTTAGAGAACTGTTCAAAACGGGTAGTTTTGTAGTTGCCACACTGAGCGTGGCATATGATATAAGTCCTTGGTTGAACGATTCACTGCGTGTAGAATCTAAATTTTTTTTGGAACTGATAATGTAATTTGTGAATGGCTATCGCATAAGCCATTCATAATATCCCAGAGTAATGCTACGCAAGCCAAATAGAGTAATCCCAGAGTAATGCTACGCAAGCCAAATAAAGCGTTGCAATAGAGACTGGAGTTCGAGGCTGAGAGTAATGTGGTTTTTCTTGGAGATGAATGGCTTGTGTGATTATTACAATGATTAGCCATTCACAAATTACATTATCAGTGCGAAAAAAGTGTAGATTATACACGCATGTTAGGTTGTACACAAAAAAATAATATGATCTTGTTTTAAAATGTTCCCTAAACTTAAACTGCATTGCGTCAGCCTAGGTTTATTCTTATTTCG